>JAECMU010087546.1:9391-20839 GCA_016106625.1 Dracogyra subfuscus
GCCAGATCCTCATCTTCCACCAGGTACAGTCCTAAACCCTGATTTACTGTCCCATCAGCCAGATCCTCATCTTCCACCAGGTACAGTCCTAAACACTGATTTACTGTCCCATCAGCCAGATCCTCATCTTCCACCAGGTGGAGTCCTAAACACTGATTTACTCTGTCCATCAGCCAGGCCCTCATCTTCCACCAGGTGGAGTCCTAAACCCTGATTTACCCTGTCCACATCCCTAATACTTTAGTAGCCAGGCTGTCATCTTTCACGAGTTGCATAAGGAATCTGGTGTAGCTAACCAGCATCTTTCACCAGTTGATTAAGGAGGAGGGAAGATATAGCTAACCATTTCCTGGGTTTTCCTGAGCCAAGTACTTCACCGGTGGGTAGGGGACGGGATGTAGATATTTCTCCCAATTTAAGCTATCAATTTCCCTTACGCCCCATTAGTGAACCAAGTGTAAAAAAAAAGTATCAATATCCTGAGGTGTCGTTAAAAAAACCCCATTCCTTTCCTTTTGTTCTAGGTCCGTAAGTACCTGTTGATGCTGGACCAGCGCAAGTCTCACGTCAAGTACTGGCGGCCGCAGATCCTGCTGATGGTCGCCCACCCGCGACACTGCTGTCAGCTCATGGACTTCATCAATGACATCAAGAAGAGCGGGCTCTACGTGATCGGCCATGTCAAGCTCGGGAAGCTGGGCGACCACGACATCGACCCGGTCACCGAAGTACAGAGTCACTGGCTCAGTCTGATCGATCACCTCAAGATCAAGGCCTTCGCAGAGGTCACCCTCGCCAACACTGTCAGCGAAGGTCTGCATCACCTCGTCTGGCTGTCCGGTATCGGCGGGATGAAGCCCAACACGGTGTGTATGGGATTCTTTGACAGCACTGTCCCTATTGATACGCTGGCCACGGCGAAACTACGCAGACGGAAATTCTTAGCTTGGCAAAAAGCAGCCATTAATTTTGATAAAATCGACCATTTTTTCGAAGGACCTCGATCTCCAGGAGAACAGAAACAGATCACTAGTCTAGAGTACGTGGGAATGATCCGAGATATCCTAAAGATGGGCAAGAACGTCGCTCTGTTTCGCCACTTCTCCACTTTAGACAAGAACGAGATTTTCGACTCCAACATCAACTCGTACATCGACGTCTGGCCAGTGAATCTGTTCCGTCCCGAGACCGGCAGCTTCTTCGATAACACCTGTCTATTCCTCCTACAACTGGCCTGTATCCTCAACATGGTCCCTGGCTGGAAGAGCAAAACCACGCTCCGTGTCTTCCTCTGCGTCAATGCACAGACCGACAACATTACACAGAAGGAGCAGAAGCTGGACATGTTCCTACGACAGCTGAGGATCATCGCCAAGATCCAGATCGTCTCTTGGGATCACCTTCAGGAGTATCTAGGCAGTCCCTACCTCGACTACGACTATGACGGCTCGCACATGTGTGATTATAACCAAGTGCCAGAGGAGTTCGTGAAGGCCATGAACGAACTGATCATTGCCAATTCTAGCCAGACGGCCGTGTCTTTCTTCTATCTCCCCAAACCCCCGACCGACCCGGCCAATTTTGTGAGGTACTTGTCCGATTTAGATTTGCTGACCAACAATCTTAAACCATCAATGCTGGTGCATGGTCTGCACCCAGTAACATCAACAACGTTGTGAGGATACCATCTGTATTTATAATCTGAACAATCTTAAAGGTCCTGTGTCAATATTGTAAGTGTACCATTTGACATTGATGTATTTATAACCTGAACAATCTTAAAGGTCCTGTGTCAATATTGTAAGTGTACCATTTGACATTGATGTATTTATTTATAACCTGAACAATCTTAAAGGTCCTGTGTCAATATTGTAAGTGTACCATTTGACATTGATGTATTTATAACCTGAACAATCTTAAAGGTCCTGTGTCAAGATTGTAAGTGTACCATTTGACATTGATATATTTATAACCTGAACAATCTTAAAGGTCCTGTGTCAACATTGTAAGTGTACCATTTGACATTGATGTATTTATAACCTGAACAATCTTAAAGGTCCTGTGTCAAGATTGTATGTGTACCATTTGACATTGATTTATTTATAACCTGAACAATCATAAAGGTCCTATGTCAAAGTTGAAACTACAGTATTTGGTTATTTTCACACTTTTAAGAAATAACTATAAATTGATCAATCTCACACATAATCTTTCCATAATTATCTCAAGAATAATATATGTTTTTAAAGTCTTATTTTCAGGGGTTTTCTGAATTATTTGTTGCTATATATATATTGTTTGTTCAATGTGTATGCATAAAACAGTGACATCACTAGTTACTATGTTGGACACTCAAGATTCACTCATAAAATAATGTTTGTTCTACTAGTAAATACTTATTTGGTTGTAATTTTATATAGGCATATAGCTGAAGGTATACATTTTATGTTTCAATTCAAAAATTAATAAACATTTTTGGCGGGAACAACCATTATTGCAACTTTGACATACATGTAGGACCTTTAAGCCATCGGTGCTGGTGCATGGTTTGTACCCAATAACATCAACATTTTGTGAGTATACCAATTGAGGTGGGTGTTTTTTTGGTACCTGAACTTTTGTATCAGACTTTATGTATAGTTAGTAAATGAGTTGACATTGATATATTTAATCTTGACAATCTTGAGTAAGTTGTGAGTAATTTATTTGGACTTGGGGACTGTCCTGAATTTCCAGCCATTATTAGCTATTTCCAACTAGCTGGCGACTAAAATATTAAATGCACTTTCTTGTTTAAAATTCCAGTGTCTGTATATCTAGTGCTGATGTTTGTAGCAGTGATTTTTCATTTATACTTCATAATATTTATTTTTTCACATCAACAAAATTAGGTGTATTTGACAACAACAGTTGTGAGTAAATTGAATTGACACTGGTGTATTTGACAACAACAGTTGTGAGTAAATTGAATTGATGCTGGTGTATTTGACATCAACAGTCTTGTGAGTAAATTGAATTGATGCTGGTGTATTTGACAACAACAGTCTTGTGAGTAAATTGAATTGATGCTGGTGTATTTGACATCAACAGTCTTGTGAGTAAATTGAATTGATGCTGGTGTATTTGACAACAACAGTTGTGAGTAAATTGAATTGACACTGGTGTATTTGACCTTAATAATATTGTGAGTAAATGGAATTAACATTGGTGTACATGTATTTGACCTCAACAATCTTGACACTGATATATTTGACCTTAATGATCTTGTGAGAAAATTGAATTGCCACTGATATGTTTGACCTACATGGTCTTGTGAGTAAATTGAATTGACACTCATGTATTTGACCTCAACAATCATGTGAGTAAAGTATTTGATGGTTTTTGTATGGGATTTGAATAAGGTAATGAGTAAATGATTTGATGGTTTTATATTTAATATTACGAGTTAATTATTTGCTAGTTTTGTATTATTTTTGTATTATTTAGAACTCTTATAAGTACCAGTGTTTCAGTGTGCCAATCTTTATGTCTTGTACTGTAGATCCTGTGATGATTGAAATTAAATCTTACTGCCCACACGACCATGAATCCATCCCTCAAAAGATCTGACATGGATCAATGTTGGTTCATGTCTAATTTATATTAAATTTTGATGGTGAACAGTTATTTGAAAAATGCTGTATTTGCTTAACTACTAGAAGTGATATGCCAGCAGTGGTTTACCGTAATTGAAATATGCTGTATTTGCTTAACTACTAGAACTAGAAGTGATATGCCAGCAGTGGTTTACCATAATTGCTCAAATGAAAACACTGTACTTATTCCAGTGAGCTCTGTCTGGTGCTAGTTTTGATTTATAAACTAGTCTGAGAGTGGCAGTCCATTTTGCAACAGTGCAAGGAGGATAAAATCAAAGTTTCTGCCATAGGGTAAAAAGGGTATGGCACTATACCCATTTTGTTTTCTTCAGATTTTAACAAAATTAATGACTCTTTATCATTATTGTATAATATTTTTAACCCTAACCCTAAACCTAACTCATTTTTTTTCTGGGTGAGGTCCTCATACCCCTGTTAACTGTGGTTATCTCTGTCCCCAGTCAGACTCCCGATCCTATCGGAGGCCAGACTAGGGATAGGCGTGTTCGAAACCCTAGTGGTATATGGACACGTTGAACGAATTGCTAAGACTAAGACTGTGGTTGCATTCAGCACACGTACATTGTAAATATTCAATTCCATAGCGCCATACCCAGACATTTCTTTCCGGCAGAAACGCTGGATATCTCCAGTAGTGGATCTCTTCAGGGTGGCAGTCCTCATAGCTGAGGCAATAGTTAGAGATTCATGGAATCCAGCACTATCTTGCTAAATGCCCCCATTCGACTCTGCATTGTGCAGAGATACGACCCTGATCTCGTATTATGGTTTTGTGGTTCAGATGTGATTAGATCTATAAATTAAAAATTCTGAGGTGTAGGGGCAGTAAGATCCAGTTTCAGTTGTACAGAGTCGTGATGTGCCAATCTCCTTCTTCCTTAGTGCTGACCATTGAATTGAATGTAATGTACTTGTTATATATTGTATTTGTTTGGCAGTGCTGGCTTCAGACAATTCTGCAGTTAAATAACTGGGCTTTCTGATGTCCCTTCAACCACCACCATGACCCCCAAATCATGTTTGGCTTATGTATGTGACTTGTGTGCCTTGGGGTGGGGGAGTCTCTCTCATAAAAGCATTCTAATTCAGAACAACAAGTATAGTGAAACCCTTCTAAACCGGACACACTAAAACCATGTTAAATGTCCACTTTAAGAGATACCTGGTTTAGAGAGGTTAAGTCTGTATTAATTTTTAAAAAGGGACTATAAAAAATGTCTGGTTTTTAGGGGATACCAGTTTACAGAGGGTCTGGTTTTTAGGGGATACCAGTTTACAGAGTGTCCGGTTTTGAGAGGTTTCACCATAGTAGCCAGTGCAGTGGTTAAAACAATAGAAACTCTACAGGTCCATTGACGGCAGTCGATCCTACAATCCACTGCACTTGAGGCAAATAAATATGAATGTTAAGAGACCCAGGCTTGTTAAATCCCTGGCTACTACAGCAGAGACGAATGCTATGGCAGAGAGCTACACTGCGACCTCAACACAACAACTTACACATTTACATAATTACACAAACGCTTGCATTTATTAGGCTACACGGGTGTGAAAGATATTGCGGTTACAAAAGTGTACCTTTTATTTGTGGTTATTTTTATGATTATACAGATGTAACAAATTATAACAATTGTAGCATATTTTGATTGCTGGCTGCCCAGTGAGAAAACGCCAGTTCGATTTATTTTTTTTAAATTTTGTTGTTGTTGTTGTTGTTTTTCTGGGTTTTTTTTTTTTTAAACCTGTACTTACTTGGCTGTGCCAACAGACAAAAGTGTAGAAATACTAATTACTTACATAAAAATACTAATTACTTACATGTATAATTTTGTATATACAACATGTATGGCATTGTGCTTTCTTAGGCATCGAAATATGTCAAAAATGGTAGTTTAGGTTAGGTCTGGAAAAAAGAGAAGCGTTTCAGGTTTTATCCTTGGAAAAAAAAGGATAAGTACATACATGTATAGGTACTAGGTAGGATCCTTTTTTGATATAAATTGAATCAAACTGAGAAAATAATCGGCCGAGGTGTTCCAAATCTAGTTTGTTGAATGCAAAAAATCAGGGATCATGATTTAGATTTTTTCCTTTAAACCATTTCAGGATCACTACATAAAATTAGGATAGGTTGACAAACCAGAAACACACATCTTGGTTTTTTTTTAGGCCTTATCAAATGTGAACAAAGCCAAGAAGGTAGTTCATTCTTCACAAACTCTTACATGCATGTAATTACTGTGAACCCCGTCTAAAAAGGACACCTTTGAGACCAAGAAAAAAAGTGTGGTTCTAAGGGGTATCTGGTTTAGAGAGTTTGAGTTATGTACAAATGTTTAAAAAGGGACCATGAAAAACATCCGATTTTGAGACAATTCTGGTTTACAGAGGGTCTGGTTTACAGAGGTTTTTGCTTTTTGGAGTGTATTGACAAAAACTGTTATTTTTGTAATATTTGTAGTTTTTCCCAACTGCACCGACATAATAAAATATGGCTGTTAAATAATAATTGTGCTATATTGAGAAAATAAACTTACTGTCAGTGATTTTATGTTGTATTTGAGAAAATACGTCCAGTAGTGATACTTCATATGCTGTAAGTTTAAAAAGTTAGACTAACATTTTATGTTGTATACATGTACATGTATGTACTTGAAAAACAGAAGACAAATATGTTATATGCTGTTTACATGTTTAAATGATGAATGCTTTGTGTTGTACTGAGGCATGAAGATCAGTGTGTTGGAAATATGTATGTATGTATGTCTATATGTCTGTCTGTCTATATGTCTGTATGTCTGTCTGTATGTATGTATGTGGTCCTTGTGAAATGAAAATTGAGTAAGTATTACTTAAGAAAATGTGACAAATATGTTATATTAGTATTACCGTATTTAACCAGGAATAAGCCCACTATTAGCCACGGACATGGGCTTATTCCCGGTCAAATATGGTATTACGCTTGAGGAAGTAAGACCAGATCTTTATATTTTGTATTTGAGAAATTACAACCAGCATGTGATATGTTATACTTGAGGAAATAGTAAACAACACAAATGTAAGATCTATTATTGTGTTTTTTCTTTTAAAAAAAGAAGGAAAATGATACTTTATAATGTTGTATTTGAGAAAATAGAATAGCCACTTTATTTGTTGTATTTAAGACCATTACCAGTGAATAAATTGTTCTGATACTCAGTGGCGTGGGGTGGGGGAGAGGCACTGGGTCCATGGGGTCCATTCACCCCCATCAAACTTTGTTTTTTTACTGTATTAAATTTTATAAAATCATACATGTATACCCGGTACATAGTGTGGGTTGGTTTCCCCTAATATGGGTTGGACCCCCCTACCCCCCCCCCCCAATATAAAGTCTATAGGTGTATCCAGTTTAAAGAGGTTCTATTTTGTACAAATATATGAAAACAATTTGTTGAAAACATTCAGTTTTGAGGGAATTCCAGTTTACAGTGTCTGGTTTTGAGAGGTTTACTGTTTGTTATTAATATATTTAATTTGTACATTTTTTATTTGTAAAAATACGACTAATACTTGATTGTGTCCTGGACAGCCCAGATAGCTGAGGTGTGTGTGCCCAGGACAGTGTGCTTGTATCTTAATTGGATATAAGCATGAAAATGAGTTGAAATGAAATGATTGTTGTGGTTGTCAAAATAATATTGGTATTTTATGATGTATTTGAGAAAACAAAACAAAAATATTTTATAGTAACATATATACACTGTATTGTGTCTAATGACAGTTAAAGGCATATTCTTACAGACACTTGACCTATTTAATGGTCTAACAAAATATTTACCTGAACAAAAATAATTTGATTTGTCCCTAAATGTACTTTATTCAACCATCTTCATAACCACCATACTCCAGTTATTAATGACATTTTGTAAAAATAATTGAATTATGGCAATGGTCCGTAATTCAAAAACTAAAATTGCCTAAAGGGATGACATGAATTTCACTCCATCATTATTCAGTTAAGGTGATGTGATAGCTAGATTTGGTTTCCAATAATTAATGTAATTTTTATTTATTATCCATTTTTAGAGAAATAAGGTCTTAAATCCGTGATAGTATGCCTTTAAATATTTGTATACAGTATTTTGTTGTGGTTACGCTGGACATAGTCTGGTATGTTTATCTGTTTTTCTCTGTTTCTTTTGAGGATTGCTTGCTAAGCATCAAATCCAAGGATTGTTTTTAAATGTTGTGCATATTAAATTCTGATGATCACTGTCCAAATGATGTGGGATAAGCTTAAAAATCCATGGATTGTTTTTAAATGTTGTGCATATTAAATTCTGATGATCACTGTCCAAATGATGTGGGATAAGCTTAAAAATCCATGGATTGTTATTTACATCACGCATATTACATTCTCATAATCACTGCATGACGTGGGATATTTATGATAATCCATCTCACTGATCAAATATTTGAATGCATAA
Organism: Dracogyra subfuscus; assembly: GCA_016106625.1. Taxonomy (NCBI): domain Eukaryota; kingdom Metazoa; phylum Mollusca; class Gastropoda; order Neomphalida; family Peltospiridae; genus Dracogyra; species Dracogyra subfuscus. The sequence goes on from JAECMU010087546.1 coordinate 17,520, forward strand.
GCATTGGAAGATGGATTGTTTTTTACAAAATACATGTTGAATTCTTATGATAACTGCATGAAGTGGAATAGTTCTGATATTGCATCTCTCTGAACAAATATCAGAAGATGGATTGTTTTTGCACGTTGAATTCTCATAATCACTGAATGATGTGGAATAACTATGATAATCCACGTCACTGATGAAATATCTCAATACATATGTGTCGAATGATAACACTGATGGGAGAAAGGTACAGCTGTATCATATATTAATTTGACTTTCAGCTGGGGTTGGGAATCAGGGCATTATCTTTTGAACTGGAGGAGGTGGTGGTGGGTGGGGGTAGCAGTTCCTCACTAACCCCTACTGCTTGATACACGTGACATCATCATATGATGAAATCTTATATTCGTCCACACGTTAAGGCAGCACTAGTCTAAGCATGAATACATTTGTTTGAAAATTTCTCAAAAATGTTTTCCTGGAGTACATACTGGTGGTTCAGTGGCAGATCCACAGTGGTCCCAGGTGGGTGGACTCCCTCCCACTCCCTTTAGTCAGAGTTTTAAGGAGATTGTTCACAGATTGTGCATACTGAAAGAGACTGTGGATATATCCAATCACCTTTTATTAGGATGGGGTGGGGTGTGTGTGTGTCATTTATCAGCTTTTTATCCAATTTCAGCTTCTTCTTTTTTCTTTTACTGATTTTAGCCTTTTGTCTGATTTCAGATTTTTCTTTTCTCTGATTTCAGATTTTTTTTTTACTGGTTTCTGATTTTTATTTGATTTCAGTTATTTGGTGTAAAATAATATTCTCAAGGTAGAATAAAATCATATATCCACTTGAGCATAAAAAAATTGAACACAATGAAATAATTGTCCATTTATCCTTGGCGGAATGTGGCCCACTGTACGATTAAGGATAAGATTTTGCCGACCGGATCATGTAGCAGTAGATAACAAATGGACAGAAGTGTACTGGCAACCATGTAGTTGGACACACACACCATATCTGCATCTACATTCGCATCCCTGACCGCAACACATACATTTAAGTTGTGAACTATTTGATTTGTTCCTGCGTGGCCATTTGGTTGAAAGTGAAGCTCATAAACCAGTCTACCAGACATTTTTTCTGCTCAGTCTGGCTGAATGCAGCCTTGATATTCTCAAAAATTACTGTTATTTATAGTATAGAGGCTGCAGCTTTTAAAAGATTATTTCAGCTTTTATTTTAAATGGATATCGCATACCTGTGTATTGCGTATTTTGTTAATCAATAATATGTTTGGGATTCCCTGTAAAATCCAGGTAACCCATCTCCCTTTTGTATAACCCGTTATCTACATGTATTTCACATTTTTGTCAGGCAACTGGGCCCAACACTTTTGTGTTTCAAGTTCAAGGGACACAACTCTGGGGTAAAATTGTCATGAAAGTCAAACTCGATCTGTAACAGTACATGATAAAGTTATACTAAAATTTCACTTCTGTATCTTTTGAAAAAGTCCAGAAAACCCTAGGTGAAACCTATTGTCCTCTCCAGTTGGACCGTTGGGGGACTAATAATTAAAAAGAACAATATTGGTAGAAAACTGGAAATAGTTCATTTAAAATATTTTTCATATTCACCATTTTTCACTGGGTTCACTGTTGGATCTGCTACCAAAAATAAATTAATCTTGTAGACATATTTTTCAATTTACAAGAAATGTTATAGTTATTTTTAATAATATGTGGGAAATTTGTGTAACATATTTTTGCTAATATATTAAAATCCAGATTGCTGCTTATATGTAAATACAGGTCTCTGAGAATTGAGTATCTGTGTGATCCATTTATCGGTTACGCAGAAATAAAATCCAGGTAACCCGTTTCCTTTTTGCGTAACCTGTTATATGTATGTAAATGAGTGTGTCATTAAATAAAACATTTCTTTTTTTTCCATGTAAATGGTGCTTGAAATTTTGCATGAACAAAAAATAGGTTACGCAAAGCTAGATTTGTGCGAGCAACACGCAAACAAAACAATCGTTCTCGCAATGTTAGGCCTGTAGATATGATGACATAACTTATTGTGCGAGCAACACGCAAACAAAACTATCATTCTCGCAATGTTCAGAGGCCTGTAGATACGATGACATAACTTAATGTGCTTCATGCCTTTCCATTCATTCATTCCAGTCGGTGTAATGCTTTTCAGTATACATGTACAATTGATTCCACTTATTTGCATATTGGTTTATAGAATAAATCAGTTATATGAATATTATATTGCTGCACACGGAACTGTTACACCATTCAATGAAATTGAATCAGATTTGCATGTATTGTGACATTTATGAAACTTGTTTGTGAAAAGTGTTTAATGTATATTAAACTTCATATTATATAATTTTGGAAATAATTTACAAACGTTTTTCATAAATTTCATATGATACACAAACATATATAATGTAGTTATATGCTGTACTTTGTGTTGAAAAATGCATTAAAATTATGCCTGTAGTAATGTTCATGTATGGTGAAATTCCTTTAGTGGTGTTTCCTATGTGTTGTTTGTTAATAATGAGCTAACTCATTTGTTAATAAATATTATAATTAATGCTTGTTATACAAATAGTTTATAGTTTATTTTCTATTTTTTACTCTGATTAGTAATTTATTTTCAAGAACCACTATCAAAATTATGTGCTGTTTGGTTCCTGCCAAAATTGTCTTAGTTTTTTTCCTTCTTAAATGTGTGTGAAGACAACAACTTCCAACATGTTCATACAAAATTAAAGCCATTACAAAATTGATTAATTTAATTTATTAGCATAAAGAACAATAATTGTATTGGGAAATCTGTTTGAGATGAGTGAAAGATTAAGTGTATGATGTTTAGAATTATTCGGTAAATATTTCCACATAATTCTTTAAATAGAACAAATATGGCTGCTGATTTGATGGATATATATGACTTGGTTTTCTCTTTACTTTATAGTGGGTTTTTTTGTGTGTTTTTTTACCTAGAATTCTTGAGGAAGGCAGCACATATATTCTCAAATCATATGTGGAATAAAATCATTTTGCAGTTATTTACACATATATAAAAATAATGAAATATGTCAATTGCAAATGAATACGACTTTAAGATGATTATAGCGAACATTTTATAATATTCACAAAAGCATGAGATGAAAAAAAAGGAAAACTTATATTAATATTGTTGGATTCTTTTATGTGTGCAATTCTTTTGCAATTTTTGTTCACTTCTTAGCTATGTGAATACAATTACCGCATGAATGAAACTGCCAAAATTATGTACGTGTAGCATTATATATATATATATA
>JAECMU010087553.1:6983-34947 GCA_016106625.1 Dracogyra subfuscus
TGGTCCTTAACCATATGTCTGATGCCATATAACCGTAAATAAAATGTGTTGAGTGCGTCGTTAAATAAAACATTTCTTTCTTTAGACTGGGGACAGCATCTAACAGATATTCTAGAATTGTGTATAACAGAAATAAACATAATGTGAATGATCTAGTCTAGATGATTAAAGAGCCTGTACAGAGTCTGTTGCTGGTGTAATATATACTTGACTAGTAGAGCCTGTTTTTAATGACTACTGTTGTATTTGCAATATATTTTCTTGTTTAAAATATGGGTGTCTGTTCTAATATACTGACGTCCAAAAGAAACTATACCAATACTCCAAGACCACTGAACAAAAAACTAAATATGTTACATGTTTAAAACATATACAGTAGATTCTCGTTGGGTTGAACACACCACAATGCTAGAACCAAAAATAAAAAGTCCCAAGTTACACCATGGTTTGGTAGAACTACCCAATGGGTCAAACACTTTCTCAAGCACCAACGGGATTCAGGTCAATGGGATTCAACTGTATATTCATGAGAGTTGTGTTTTGGCATGTTGGGAACACAGAAATATTTTTAACCACCATTTTATTTCCATTGCCCACATTATAAAGGAAATTAAATAAACTTCTGTTGGTATAGATTCTTTTGAACACTAGTATATCTGTAGTAATCAAAACTAGATTTAATCTCTTAATATGTTTATATTAATTAAAGAAAAGAACATATATTAGAAAATAAAAATAAATGTATTCTACTACAAATATTAGGATGCTCAGAAACATACTTGATACTGAGACACTGAAGTTAAAAAACTCTTTATTAGTTGGATACACCTGACAATGGTACACTGCCAGTTTGCATTAAGAAATATATACAGTGAAACCTGTTTAAACCGGACCCTGAATAAACTGGAATACAGTCAAAACAGGCCAAGGTTTTATATTCTAAAACATGACCCCTTGAACATAACCTGGATTAGATAGGTTTCACCATATATAATTCTGACTATAGGTTTTGCATTTAAGATACAAGTTTAGACTTGAGTAATGAAAGTGTTAGCAATTTAGAAAATTGTGGATCTAAAAACCAAATTCATGAAATGAAACCATGAAATAAGACAAGATAATACAAGATAAGATAAGATAAGATAAGTTAAGAGAGTGCACAAAATAACACCAAAAAGTTGCATGATGAACATCCAAAACAAATCTTAAATTAAATTACTTTTTTGGCACATTTCTAGTAAAATAATTAAATTTACCACAATTAGCTTCAATTCAAAATTGGCAATTTGACAGTCTGATGAACATCAGCCCTAGTTGTGTATGTATATCTCAAAAAAGAAGAAGAAGAAAGTATTGTTTTTCAACAAAAACCAACAATCTTCAGTTCTTACCATGAGCATCTGTTGTGAAGATTCCAGGAAGCTCTCCAAGACTGAACATATGGCATTTATAATGGACCAGATTATCCCCATCTCAGCAGGTTCATCATGAACACAAAACTGTCAGATTTTCTTGCATCAAAGTAAACATATCAAGCAGCAGTAAACAAAAGGGGGTCTGCTAGCAATAACACTGAGGACAGACAAGACACACAGGAGGTTTACATCCCAGACAGGTCTGTGACTATCCAGTAGCTGCAGGGGGTGGGGACTAGGCCAGGCACACAAAATAGCAGCATCCCAGGTGGTGGGCAGTACCATTATTAAACATACAATATATTGTAAACTCAACGCTGTTTATGCTTTCTTATGTAGATTAAACCATCAAAAATTTAATTTGTTTGATCTCTGGTATCCAAAATAGTATATACATTCATTATATTGTTCTTATTATTTATAGATTTTAATTGTTTACAACATAACATAAGCATTCAAATTCAGCTACAAATTAGCTATCAGTTGTATACATTTGTTCATATGCACTGTAGTAATTGTTATTGGAACATGTGGGGGTTTTGGAGGGTTTTATTTTTTTTTTGGAGGGGGGGGGGAGGGATTGTTTTGTTTTGTTTTGGGGGTTTTTTGGGGGTGTAGGTTGTGGTTATTGTAAAAAGTTAATTAGTAACTAGTGTTTGACAACAAATTTGTTTATTGGTTCACATAAACACAATCACACCAAACAAATCAAAAATATATTCCTAAAGACAAAGTATGAGAATGGGAAACTCATTTTAATGTACCCATATCCAAGAGAAGTTCAGGCACACCCACCCCGGATTGCCAGGGAGTAGTTCTGGGATGGGAGATTTTTTGGTTGTTTTTGTTGAGGTTTTTTTTATAAAATATGAAACCAATTTGCAACAAAGAATCTTTCATATGTACTCTTCTACATGTATAGATAGGGTGGCATTAACCAAAACAGGAGCCTAATTCAATAAACTCTTGCAACTTTGCTAAAAGACTTTTAAAAGAGGATGCTTTGATGTCTAGCAGAGCCTAAGAGAGCTTTGTGAATTAGGCCCCAGGTCACTGCATGGTGGAAAGGTGAAAACCACCAAATGGTCATTCAAAATATGTTTTTGTTTTTGTTTTTGGTTTGTTTAACGACGCACTCAACACATTAGAATACGGTTATATCGGCGTCGGACATATGGTTATGTCGGGAAGAAACCCAGTGGTTAGCTGACGGGGATCGATCCTAGACCGACCGCGCATCAGGCTTCAAAATATGCTAGTCAAAGTAATGACTTGATCAGCACATACTCCACAGTAAATCCAGTGATGGGATAGGAACCCAGCACCTACCAACATTTATATCACACTACTTAACTACACTGCATTGTATTCTTCCTTGGACGTAATCTCTGGCTCAACCTCAGGACACCGTGCCCAGGACAGACATGCCTGAACCTTAATTGGATATGGTCATGTTAATGCTGCACCGTCATGGCTGACTGATGGAATACAACTCCTCACCACTTACACATTGCAGTGAAGCACTCTGTCTGGCCGTGGTGTTTAATTTAACACACATTTACTCATTTGTGCTGGCTCCAAGTGTATAATAAAAGCAATTCTCCGGCATCATGTCCAGACATTTGAAGTGGGTTGTCTGATCAACCCAATTCCATCATGACCAGGGCAATGTTTCTGTCGTAGAACTAATTTTATTGCATGATTTACTTTTAATCTGTGGTATGTGGCATCATGCATCATCAACATACCAAAACACTGGTTTTGAACTGAATTTAACATAGGTCAAAAACACAATATACTTTCTGAGGGTTATAGCTAAAATGGAACCGTGCCAAAACGGCACCAAGCGAAAAGGGCACCAAATTAGACAAAACGGAACATGTGTTGGCTAAAACGGCACCGAAATTTATGGCTAAAACGGAACCTGCGATGGCTAAAATGGCACCATAATTGAATTTTATTTGAAGAATAGTAAATGAGACCAACAAAAAAAAACCCAACAAAACAAATTAACTCAAATGAAAAGTTATTTATTAAAAGAAAAAATACATGTTTTTGTGTCACTTCTAATAGTTGCACAAACAATCTTCAGGTCAGGTAAATTTATTTACGTACTTCCATCAGATAACTGTTCAAGCACGCTCCCATGGGAGCTGCCTCTGACAAGAGCCAGACACCAATCTTGCTGAGGAGAGCTCTTGAGAACTTTTATTTTTCTCAATAAAATAAGTCAGAACAAAGAGACCACCGGAAGTTGGAAGAAAACATGCATGAGCTGTGTATGCATTTCTTAATTTTTATACAGACAACACTTTTCCTTGTTGTATTGTTCCTGTAGTGTTGTTGTTGTTATAATTAACCCCACCATACAGATCCATCTTAATGCTTTTGGGTATCAAACATATGGTCATTCTGACACAGTTTTTAGAGAAAACCTGCTGTTGCCACATATGCAACTCTTTTATGATAGGCAGCAAGAGATCTTTCATTTGCGATTTTCACAGGGAGGATAGCACAAACCATGGCCTTTGCTGAAACAGTTATGGATCACTGGTCGGTGCAAGTGATTTAAACCTACCCGTGTCTCGACTGAGCACTCATTCAGATTTAGAGTCTTTACCTGAATTAAAAATCATGTCTCGACTGGAATCCGAACCCAGTACCTACCAGTCTGGAGATCGATGACTTAACCACAGCGCTACCGAGGTCAGTATATTATGCATAAAAGTATGTACAAAGAGTGAAGTGTACCAATGTAAAACAAAAAATCACTTGGCACTCTTCATTTACGTATTTACATCACGTTATAATCTATTAATACGTAATATTAGTAGTATCATTACATAAACAGTGTGGCCATAACTCTGTGACAATTGGGTAAATCACCACAAAAGTTAAACTTGATTCTCAACATTGAGATGAAATTTTTTATATAGCTTTAATCATATATAAGCTATATAAAAAATTTCATCTCAATATCTATTTAAAACAAGTCTGAAAAATAAAATGTTATATTTCCTAAGTTCAAGGGTCATAACTGTCAAAAATTAGTAAACTGTCATGAAAGTCAAATGTGATCTGTATAATAGTACATGATAACATCATACATAAAATTTTAGATTGATATTTTGAGGCATTGTGAAAAATCTTTTGTCATAAAAGTACATGTAGAACAGATGAATGGACAGACGGACAGACAGACAGAAAAAAGAAAGAAATGTTTTATTTAATGACGCACTCAACACATTATATTTATGGTTATATGGTGTCAGACATACGATTAAGGACCACATAGATATTGAGAGAAGAAACCTACTGTCGACACTTCATGGGCTACTCTTTTTGATCAATAGCAAGGGATCTTTTATATGCACCATCCCAGACAGGGTAGTACATCTCACAGACAGGGTAGTACATACCACAGCCTTTGATATACCAGTCAAGGTGCACTTGCTGGATCGATCCCACACCGACTGAGACGAAACCAATAGCCCCCTGTGGTTGGATTGGTAGGGGTCTCATAATCTGGCTTTAAAATTCTGTCCCGCATATTTGATTTGACTTTTTTTTTTTTTTAAATTAATCATCGGCTATTGGATGTCAAACATTTGGTCATTTCGACATAGTCTTAGAGAGGAAACCTGTTGCATTTTTCCATTAGTATTAAGGGATCTTTTATATGCACCATTCTATAGTATATACGACAGCCTTTGATAAACCAGTCACGGTGCACTGGCTGAAATGCAAGATGGCCCAATGGGCTCACCGACGGGGACTGATCCTAGACCGACATCATATGGTAATCACATTAACAAAGAAGCAAGAACTGCCTGCAGTTCCCAGACCACCACCATAACCACTCAGCCACAGAGACATGCTTAAAAGATGCAAGAAGAAATGTAAAACATTAACACAAAACATAACCAATTTTTTTTTTTAAATATTAAAACAATATTCAAATTATACAATGATTAATATTTAACCTGTTATAATTATATTTTCAAAACAACTAGTTTTTATTATTATCTACAAATATCAGTCATGTCAAAGAATAACTTGGCTGTTTTAAAGTTTTGGATTAATTGGTCATTCTAGTGGATTTGTGCCATATGGCTTAAAGATATAAATGTTTTTTATGTCAAAGTAAAAATAATTCCCCATAATGTACCCTGTCTACAACTAACAAAGTTTTTTAAAACGTAAATTACTGTTTGCTAAAACCTCATTAGAACCGGTACCTCTCGGCAATCTTACAGGCAATCATAAATAAGTCCTCAAAGGTTTGATGTATGTGATTTTTTTCTCCATCTCCTAGGGTGGCCGTTAACGTATTACTACACTGTGCATGGTTCCTGGATGTTTCACACACAGCACTGCCCAGTCTACTTTTAATAGATCAGTGCCAATGGCCAGCCTGCACACCAGGGACTCGGACAGTTTGCAGGTTTTCATCACATGTTTTTTTTATTTTTTATCTCCATTGATGCTCTTTTTAACTATATTTTTTCAAAACAAAACATCTGTAGCAGAAATCAAGACCATACAACACACACACAGGGAGAAGTGCAGTGAAGCAGATTCGAATTAAAGGCATCATACCATCATTTGTTGTGTTTGTATCTATCTATATATATAGATAGATAGATTGTGTGTTTGTGAGAGAGAGACAGAGAGAGAGAGGGATAGAGAGAGAGAGAGAGATACAGAGAGAGAGAGAGAGAGAGAGAGAGAGACTATTTCATGGTTTTTATGTCAACGAATGGTGTGTGAAAACCATATTTTCATGAATTGTAAAGCAATGAATGAAAATATGGTTTTCACACATCACGACATAAACATTTTATTCGGAAAAACACCATGAAATGGTCTATTTATTATATACATATTTCGTAATTTTTGACAATATCTTTCGCTTTTTGGTAATATCTTTCGCTTCTGGTAATATCTTTTGAAAACACGTAACGTCATGAAATATTTCTTCCTATGGAACTTTGCCAAAAAATTTACTTTACCATAGACTTTCAAGAAGAAATTGATTAAAATTTATCTTTAACATTTATTTAACAATACTGCAGTGCAAACATACCTGACAAAGCGATCCTCTAAAATATCCCACAAAAACAAAACAAGTCGAACTCCATTAAATTCTTACACTTACACTCAATGACACTACATTGTGTCATCATTATTTAGCTTTGTATTCAATTTGTTTAGGTATTTTATCTTAATTGCACTTTGTATCCCTTTTTTTTTTCTTTTCTTTTTTAAATAGGTACAGTTGTTTAAATTTTTATTTTCATTTTTCAAATATGATCAGATGCATCGGTAATCATCAAATTTAATTACAAAGAACTGAGACAGGTAGATAATTTAATCATGCACTTTAAAAAAAAGTAAATATGACTTCTATATTTTCACTGTAGTTAAAATACAGTGAAAATATGACTTTTCACCGGATATGACTTTTATGCTTTCTATACTACTATATATTTCATTGATATATATATATATATATATATATATATATATATACACACACACACAGACAATTCTGAAATGCCTTTTCAAAGCTTACTTTGATGGTTACAAGTAGGTTGACCTCCATAGTATTTAAATTCCCATGGGTTTGAAGTTACTAGTTATATTTAGTACTAATTGATAACAACTGTATAAGTGGTATATTGCTACCTATGTACCAGCAACATGAGGTGATGCTCTGGCATGACATTGGTTAACTGAAAATGGTGTTGGTCAATCGATGTTGATTTTTAATTTTTTTACAAGGTATTTGCCAAGGGAGCGTACTCATAGTGAAGTAACCCTCTCAGTATTGTATTTTTCACAGGACACACTCCGATAAAAGATAGTTGAATGAATTTAGAAAGCAGTATGCACTGTTTCAGAACCAAAACAAAAACTAATTTAACATTGAAAGAGGTTTATTTTATAAAGTCCAGGCACATTTGTCTTGGGCAGAAAACCTCTAGAGCATACAAACTTGTTGTTTTTTTATTGTGAAAGGAAGCCGAAGTGACCATTATGACAGCTGATGAAGGTTGGATACTAGTATCTTTTGACAGGCCTGATTATGAGCAAGATTTCTGCTGTCATTCACCAGGAAGAAAAAGGAAATGAATGTTGGTTTTATACATCTCAGTCCAAATCCTGTCAAAACTGAATCACACTTTCATTAATCTTTCTCATCTATCACCTTCTGCCTATCATTCTCATTATCTTAATATATACCCAAAAAATTCAATCTGTTTCAACCCTGTCGTCAGTTTTCTCTGACTGTTTTCTGAGCTGTCCACACCATCCCCTACTTGTCTCAACTTCCTTCATGGATGCAGTCTATGTTTACTTCCCTGCACTCACTTAGCATCCACATTCTCTTCTGCTAATAAAACTGGTCTGACCCATGGCACTAACTAACAACCACAAGCAGTTGAGAAATATTTTATGTGGTTACATATGTCTCCTAACAATGCCAGAATTAACTATTGCACACTCTCCAAAGTGGTCAGATTAAGCCTAAAACTAAAGCTAGTCACAAGAAACAAGCACCCGTCATGGATGGAAAGACAAGGACCGAGATGTGGAGGTTGACAGCAAAAGAAGTTGAAAGATAGGAGTTACCAAATCGAGAAGAAATGAAATGGATGTCAAAGGAGAGAAAGGAAAAAATCACACCCCAAAAACAACAACCCTCCCCCCAAAAAAACACACACAAAAAAAACAAAACAAAACCTAAGCTATCTGTTGTCTAACATAGTTATTTGGTTTGGATAATGAAGGAAGCTGCTGCTGACATTATAAGCTATTTTACTTATTAATATCAAAAGATATTTTATGTGTGCTTTCCCACCATGCTCATAGGTAGGAAGTTTGAGGGATTCAAACTCCTCCTTAAAATTGTCAGAATTATGATTTTCATTTGCACATTTGTTCCATTTTAAGGCACACAGCTTGGTGAGGCCTCTACCATTAGGTTACATCTCACCTCACCATCATTCAGCAGATCATCAGTTTAGAAAAGTTAAAGTGCGGTTTTGTTTAAAGACACCACTAGACAATATTAATTTCTTAATCATCAGCTACTAAATGTCAAACATTTGGTCATTTTTGACACAAGTTCTTGGAGGAAGTACACTATATTTCTTCCATTGGCAGCCACGGATCTTTTATATACACTTTCCCAAAAGCAGAATAGCTCATACCAAGGCTTTTTGAATCTATGATACAGGCACCTCAGGTTGGCATTCTTATCGACTAAGCTAGATTCCACCCCTCCATCAGTTAATAACTACATGTAAAATATAATTGCTTAATTTATTTTACAAATTAATTATAAAAGCTCTAAGCCTTTGTTTTATTGCATTTGGTTTAGATATGAAAAACTAAAGATGCTACATATTTTCAAAACAAAATTAGCAAAACAGTATTTTAGTCTAACTTGAACACTGGCAGTAACATTTTAATACACTTTTTCCTATCTGACATTATCCAGTTGATTTTTTTTTTTTTAAATGTGCATTTTTAATCTTTCACTAAGCATGTTAGACACAGTAAAGCTATTTTTTTTTTTTTAAATACAAATGCTTTAATTACAATTCAGTGAGCAGTACTGAATATAATTTATGTAAGGAATGAATGAATGTTTAACAACATCCCAGCACAAAAAATACATTGGCTATTGGGTGTCAAACTATGATAATTCAAAACATGAAGTAATGATCAACATCAATATAAAAATTCAATAGTCAAATAAAAACACAGTGTAAAAAACTAAGTAATAAAAGTATAACTTCAGCATATTTCAAACTAAGATTTTTTTTTTATCTAAAACATGACACATGACTTATAGTCCTTCCTACAGACAACACTTTTTCAAATTATAGAATTTACTACAAGTTATTTATTTCTGAGCTAATTGTTTTCTAAATTGCACACAAAAATATTTGTTTTTGTTTTTTGTTATTTCCAAAACACTTTTACTTTTTTCTTACATCAGATCAAACTGAAATTATTTACAAAAACATTTTTGTTGGAGGATGGGAAGAACTACAGAAACTCAAAGCTGCCACATAGGCTAATTCTACCAAAAAGCAGCAAGAGATCTTTTATTTGCATTTCCCCACAGACAGAACAGGATATAAAATTACATTTGATGTATGTCATGGGACATTGGTTGAAATGGAAGAAACTCAATGGGTCTACTGATGGGGATCGATCCTCAGATGAGTGTTTTATTCTATGTTGATGTCCAAAACAAAAAATACCAAGACAAATTAATTTAATTGCCTTTATAATTTGGATAATGGAAATGAAATGGTAGTTAAATATTTCAACTTTCAGGAAATGCAATTTGTGCACAACATGCCCAGTCTTCGCCATGAAAGGCGAGCGATCGCTCGCGCTCGCCTCCGCACACGCCTCAAATGTTTAAGACGAGCGGCATATCGATCGCCTTAAATTTTAGCTATGATTTTTTCCGTATTAAATTGAAGTTAGAAGAACATACTCGCAAGTAATTACTCACCTGAACTACGTATGAAAATCAGACTGTGAACAAAGGTCTCAGAAATGTACACGCAATAGTGATTGATAACATAACGTTATATAGTAATACATGGCACATTTGTACAAACATATTTAATAAGGAGAGCGATTGCTCACCTGGCTCAATTAAGGAGAGTGATCTGCAGCTCGCCTTGATTTTACTCATGGCGAAGACTGCATGCCAAAACACCAAACTCAGAATATCTATCTTCTGAACCTGTAACATGATTTGGTCAAATGTCATCAGCACCGACAAAATTGCATACCAACAGACAGAAGAACATTTCCAAACATTCTTTCATCGAATGAATGAATGTTTAACGACATCCCAGCATGAAAAATACATCGGCTATTGGGTGTCACACTATGGTAATGAAAATAAAGTGATGATCAACATCAATATAAACATTCAAAGTTTCAACAAAAACAGTGTAAAGAACTGTACAAAACCACAAATATCACAGAATTTTACGGATACTGAATTTTACTCAAAACTTCAATTTTGTGCTGTATTGGCCATTCTCAAAGAGAATGTTACACCCCTGCACCACGTTGAGGTTACAGCACACGCAGGGGTTCTTTCATCGATAAACATGAAATCAGTTTTGTTCGTATGGTTTTATGTTTATCCAGTAATCATAATCTGTTGTTGAAAAACCCCAAAAAGCTAAGGAAGATATACTACTCTTTTTCCATTTCAAAACAGGACTAGAATACTTGCCTATCTTTAATTTGCACTATTCAGCAAAGACAGATCATCCCAGAAATTAAGCTAACAAGATTCAGAATGGTAGTTGTCTTGTACCTTTGAGAAGATAACTCATGTAAACAAATCAATTCCAGATAATAGTGGTTGACAGTTTTACAACCCAGCAACTGACCACTGGGCAGTACATAGTGACCACTGGGCTGTACATAAACATGTTCACTGTAGACAAGTTGTCAAGACCTATTTGGTGGAGAAACAGAATCGTTATTTACTGACTTCAGCTAAAAGGTAAAAGCTGTAAGAAAGATTTATTACAAATTTAAAGTGTTTGATTGAACACATTCAAAGAGAATTAGGATATACAGACTGCAGAATGTGTTCTGGGTTTTAATTCAGTATTATCTGGAGCCCAACACAGCCAAGTTGTAAAGCATTCATCTGATGCTCATTCCAGCCAGTGCTCCACCACTGGTGTAAGAAAGGCCATGCTATGTACTATCCTGTCTGTGAGATACGGCATATATACAATTTGTTTTGTTTTTGTTTTTTGTTTAACGATGCACTCAACACATTATAAAGATGGTTATATCGGCGTCGGACACATGGTTATGTCGAGAAAACCCCCAGTGGTTAGCTGACGGGGGCATATATACAAGATCCGTTGCTGCTAACAAGAAAGAATATCCCACTTTGTGGTGGCAGTGGGTTTCCTATCTCATTATCTGAGTGATCCTTAACCATGCCATATAATGATAATTGTGTTCTGTGTGTCGTTAAATAAATAAAAAATCCTTTTTTAAGCAGTATCAAGAAGTTTATACTGACATAATAATGTTCATTAAATTAAAATATTTCTGAAACATTTTAAATTTTAAAAAAAACAACATTAATGCGGAAGAAACATGTATATATGCATTAAGTTTGCATGCTATTTTGTCACAGCAAGAGTTATAAAATGGATATATATTTCCATGTAATATATTGATTTGGCTATTTAAGTATTATTTAGTTTTAGGTTATTTAGTAGGTGAGCTGTTGGTGCTACATTACCTTTAGTTTCCTAAAAAAGCAACCCCGTTTGGCCTGAATTTCTAAGCCTGTTTTTGTTTATTTAAATAATAAACTTAAAGACTTGTGTTCAAGAAGAAACAGGCTTCATAAATTTGACTGATAATCTTTAAGCTGAATCAAACTAATGAATAAATCCTCCTGAAGACGTTCTTAATGTCTGTACTAAATAAAATCAAGTAGATAATTTCTTAATTTGTCTGCACTGTTGACTTATGCCAGAGGAAACTTGCTTAAACTACATCAAGATTTATCTTCCTTGCCAAGTAGAGAGCTTCTACATATCTGACAAGTCTTACTTCACAAGGTATAAATCTGTACTCTTGTAGCCAAGCTATTCATTAACCTGATTCAACAAGATCTTTAGTGGTCGCCTGTATCTTGATATAGGTAGTCAATTCACCTTAATTATCTAAGGCTGTTATAGTATACATACACACACACACACACACACACACACACACACACACACACACACACACACACACACACACACACACACACACACATATATATAGATATATAAATACTACCACCCCTCACACTTCAATTGAACCAGAGAAAATTGGGGGTTAAGCTGCTCGGTTCTGAGATAACGGGTAGCGTCTATGACTACCCTAGTTCTGCACAAAATTCGAGCACTTTGTTTTACAGGTACCCCATACATGTTTCAAGCACAAGGCTACTTGACACATTGGTGCTAGATGAAATAAAATTGCATATTTTTTTTACCCACATGAAACTATTAATTTTTACAACCAACACACTCACATTTATAACCAGTCACAGGACTTGTAGTGTTTGCTTCTCTATCAAAAGTTCGGTGCACCTCGAACTTTGACCCAGCCGGAAGTTATTTGGTTTAGTACTACCTGTAGTTACAGGAAACCCACATTTTTCCACTAGTAGCAAGGGATTTGTTTAATGGATATTTCCACAGATATAACAGCACATACTGGATTACCAGAAAGGGTGAGACGTAGCTCAGTGGTAAAGTGCTCGCTTGATGCACAGTTGGTCTAGGATCAATCTCCGTTGGTGGACCTGTTGAGCTATTTCTCATTCCAGCCAGTGCACCATGACTGGTATATCAAGGATTGTAGCGGATTGATGCATATAAAAGTTCTCTTGCTACTAATGGAAAAAAATAGTGGGTTTCCTCTCAAAGACTATATGTAAAAATTACCAAATGTTTGATATTCAATAGCTGATAATAATAAATTAATGTGCTCTTGTGGTGTGGTTAAACAAAACAAACTTTTTTATTATTATTACTAGCCATGGGCTACACAAGATGAGATAGAATAATCCCAATCAAAGAATGGGTCCAGTGAGGGGGTTTGATCGTATAACCCATGCACCTCAGATGAGCTTTCTACCAAATGGTGTCTAAGATATGGTTATTTCAACATGTGTCTAGAGAATGAAAGAAAGAAAGAAATGTTTTATTTAACGACGCACTCAACACAATTTATTTATGGTTATATGGTGTCAGACATATGGTTAAGGACCATACATATTTTGAGAGGAAACCCGCTGTCGCCACTTCATGGGCTACTCTTTCCGACTGGCAGCAAGGGATCTTTTATTTGCGCTTCCCACAGGCAGGATAGCACAAACCATGGCCTTTGTTGAACCAGTTATGGATCACTGGTCGGTGCAAGTGGTTTACACCTACCCATTGAGTTTTGTGGAGCACTCACTCAGGGTTTGGAGTCGGTATCTGGATTAAAAATCCGAACCCAGTACCTACCAGCCTGTAGACCGATGGCCTAACCACAACGCCACCGAGGCCGGTCTCTAGAGAATGAATACAATAATGAAACCCACTGCTGCCATATGGACTAATTCTATTCAATTCCACTGACTGGGACTGATTCACTGACTTCTTACTAGCTCCTCTATGAGATTACTAAAAATATATACATGTACTGAAAAAAACAAAAAAGCAGTCAAAATGCATCATATACAAAATCAGCTATTAGCATACCTTGCATCATATATATGTCACAGTTTGACAAGCTTATACCAGTCTATGCCAACCTGGTGTCTAAAAGTTAATTTGTTATAGCCTAAATGGTGGCAAACCTACAGAAACGTAGTGCTGCATTTAATGTGCTTCTTTGAGGCAGCTGTTTCCTAGTCTTCACATTGTTGGTTTTTTGTTCTGTTTCTAAACCAAAGTTGAGATTTTCTTGGTTTAAAAGATAAATGACTGCCATCAATGACTCATTGCTTTTTTTAAAGTTTCAGTAACAGCATTCTTTGAAATTCTCATTGAAACTTCCCCTTTTTATGTTCTTTATAAATAATAGACATTTTTGTAGTTCGTATATGGAGTACTCTTTGAAGGCAGATGGTGGGTTAAAAAGATGTCCTTTGTTGTTTTGTACTGACACCATTAAAGCATATTGATTTATTAATCATTGGCTACAATCACAGAGAGGAAACCTGCTACATTTTTCCATTAGTAGCAAGAGATCTTTTCTATGCACCATCCCACAAGACAGGATAGCACATACCACAGCCTTTGATATACCAGTCATGGTAAACTGGCTGAAACGAGAAATAGCAATATGGGCCCACCGACAGGGATCAATTTCAAACTGATCACGCATCAAGCAAGTGCTTTACCACTGGGCTACATCGCACCCATCTTTATAAAGAAGTGATATAAATTTGTGTAGTTCATATATGAAGTGCCCTCTGTAGACAGATGGTGGGTTATAGTGATGTCCTTCGTTGTAGTAGTTGTGAACAGAAGTTGTAATAGCAAAATTCAACATGTTATATACATTTAAAATTCAAGATCAATAACTATGCTGTAAGAAGGAAATTCTTTATTTAACGATGCACTCAACACATTTTATTTATGGTTATATGGCATCAGACATATGGTTAAGGACCACACAGATATTGAGAGAGGAAACCTGTTGTCGCCACTTCATGGGCTACTCTTTTTCAATAAGCAGAAGGGATCTTTAATATGCACCATCCCACAGACTGGGTAATTTATACAGCGGCCTTGATATACCAGTCGTGGTGCACTGGCTGGAACAAGAAATAGCCCAATGAGCCCACCGACGGGGATCGGGTCCACTGATGGGGATCGATCCCACACCAACGGCACATCAAATGAGCGCTGAACCACTGGGCTACATGTATGTTCCACCTCGAGCTATGCTATAAAACAGAATAAAATTTAAACTCAAGTAAAACTCAAGCACTTTCCAGGCCCATATAGGAACCAAAGGGCCAAGGGTGGGTCTGTGCCCTTACCCACCCCCACACACACTTGAGGATGAAAATGTACAGCATTTTGTCCTACTCTATATAATTAAAATTAAAAATATGGATTGTAGTCCTACACCCTATCCCAATTAGTGACTGTACCTAGACTCCATATGTCTACAGAATTGTTTTCATAATAGTGCAACATCAATGCAGCAACAACTACTTAAACAAAATCTTTTTTCCTTGATGATTTAGGGTAAAAAAAATACTAAAAGATTCCTTAACTAACAATTTTATTATCTTTGATAGCTAAACAAAATAAGCACCCATAAAAGTTAATTAACCAAAAGTTACAAAACAGTGTATCTGGAGAAGATTTATGTTGGCAGGTTTTATTTCTCATTAGAACATGTTGCATGGGAAACTGGAAGATGATAAACCTGGATGGGAGAGGGGGGGGGGGGGGTGATGAAAAATACAGCACAGCAGAATTCACCTGTAGTTTGTTTTGTTCAACAACACCAGGGATAGCAGGGTTGAAAATTAGCATGAAAATCATGGTCACCTGCAGGGTCAGTTGAAGATAAATCTTACTGGCCCTTCTCAAATTCAACTAGCCCTCCAATTATCTGCTTGAAATTTAACTGCACAGCCAAATTCAAAACTAGAATATTTTTTGTTAAAGAATAACCCACATATAGTCAATTGTGTCAAAAGAAAACAAATGAATTGGTGTTTAACTTCATAATGAATAAAGTTAAAATTCATATATCAACATGTTATTAAATTTTAAACCATTACCAACTCAAATAAAAAAATCCAGTATAAATAAAAATGTTACTTTACAAAGTACCATTAATTATACATATTAAATCTCATATGCTGCTTGATTTGCATCGTCTCTTAAATAAACACACCGGCCTTGGTGGCCTACAGGCTGGTAGGTACTGGGTTCGATCCCAGTCGAGGCATGGGATTTTTAATCCAGATACCGACTCCAAACCCTGAATGAGTGCTCCGCAAGGCTCAGTGGGTAGGTGTAAACCACTTGCACTGACCAGTGATATTCATAACTGGTTCAACAAAGGCCATGGTTTGTGCTATCCTGTCTGTGGGAAGCACAAATAAAAGATCCCTTGCTGCCAATCGGAAAGAGTAACCCATGAAGTGGTGACAGCGGGTTTCCTCTCAAAATCTGTGTGGTCCTTAACCATATGTCTGACACCATATAACCATAAATAAAATGTGTTGAGTGCGTCGTTAAATAAAACATTTTTATTTATTTCTTTCTGAAGTAAACAATAATGCAATACAAATAGACTAAAAGTAGAACTGAACATGAAAGTGACAGTCCCCTTTGTGATGATGCAAAAGGAGTGACATCTTCAGTAAATGATTTCCTCGGAGTGGCTGTTCTCCTATAGACTAAGCACTAGACAGAGATATTGGAATCATCCATTATTTTACCAAAAACCCATTCAACTCTGCTTGGTGCATAGATACAGCCCTGATCATGTGTTATGGTTTTGTCATTCAGATTACCTTGGATGTTCCATTAATTGCCTTAAAATCTGTACAGAAAAAAAAAAATAGTTAACCTATGCAATTTGATGGTAATTTGCAAATTTGTTTTGTTTTAATTTACACTGAACCCCCAATAAAATGTCATTTGAGGTGGTATGGCTTCAAAACTTGATTTGTTATTATATGAATGTTATCTTTATTCATTATTTTAGCAGTGTAAAAATATAGAACATGTTCCATTTCTTTTGATTCAGTTTCAGTGTGTTTCTTTTTCAACTCTTGCTATACTTGCCAGACTTTAAAATCGTTGGTTACCCAACGGACTACCTTTGTAAAATTCTTAGTCGCCCTTAGCCAATAAAGGTCGCCATGGGTGACCAGGCAACTACTAATTTTCAACCCTGCCCTGCACTAGAGCACATTGATTAATTAATCATTGGCTATTGGATGTCAAACATTTGGTAATTATGACACATAGTCATCAAAGGAAACCCATTTCCTAATGCAGCAAGGGATCTTTTATATGCATTTCCCCACAGAAAGGAAAGCACATACCATGGCCTTTGACCAGTTGTGGTGCACTGGTTGGAATGAGAAAAAAAACACCCATTCAACTGAATGAATCCATGAAGATGGTTCAATCCGGTAGTGCAAGAACTCACCCAGTACCCCATGACTAATATCAAACTGCATGGTATGTACTGTATTGTCTGTTAGAAAGTGTAATATAAAAGATCTGTTATTACTAATGAAAAACTGTAGCAGACGGTTTCTGATCTATGATTAAATGTCAGAACTATTAAATATTTGACATTCAAGTCCATGATTAAAAAAATCAATGTGCTCTAGTGGTGTCATTAAACAAAATCAATTTTAATGTTTTCCACTGACAGAACAGTGCATATCACAACCTTTGAAACAGGGAAAAGACAACCAACATGACCTCTTTCTATAAAACCACATTAAATCTCATCACTCTTTCCATATACACAATAGCATTACATCTTATCCAAATAGGTACAAGACTGCATAAAACAAGCTAACATTGCTCCAGATGACCAGTGCCTTCCTCAGATAGGTGTTTTATTACATACCAACTACAATAAAGAAACATGTCATAAATATCATATGACACATGGGCAAATGATTTGGATGCTCGTCTTAACTTGCAGCTTGCAGGATAATATGTTATCAACTTAAAACCATTAGCTGCAATAAAACCTATTATATTCATGTTATGTTTGGGTTGTTTGTTTTTTGGTGGGTTTTTTTTTGGGGGGGTTCTCTTTTTTTTTATTGGGGTTGGTGGGGTTGGTGGTGGTGATAGTGGTGATTTGTAAACATGTTTATTTTGTTGGGGTTTTTTTGTGTGTGTTTTTAAAGCACAGCGACAATATTCTCATAAGAGAATATCTTAATCTTGTAAAAAAAATATTTTATGGTAAAAAACACATAAAATAATATAATATAATAATATAAAGTATTATGTTTTTAAACTTATACAGTTTCTAAAATACTCATTGTAAACTGCATTGTACAGGTATAGTGAATGGTGAATATGGTGAGAAATACATGTACTATAATCTTTATATATGTATTGTAGAACTGAATTATTAGAGTATTCATAACACATGCAATTAAATTAGCATCATGCATCACAGAAGAGGTACTAAATTCCACGGACACATTATCACCATAAATATTTGAAACAGCTTCATATTTTTATAATGAACTAGTAAAATTTATGCCAATATTAAAAAAGTTCATAGCAAAGAACTATAACCAAGAAAAAAAAATATCAAAAGGAATTAACACACATTGACAAATCCACTCTGTTGACACATCTGATAATAAAGTACCTCAATGGCTCAAAGGAAGGAAGGAAATGTTTTATTTAACAACACACTCAACACATTTTATTTATGGTTATATGGTATCAGACATATGATTAAGGACCACACAGATATTGAGTGGAAACCCGCTGTCGTCGCTTCATGCACTGCTCTTTTCGATTAGCAGAAGGGTATCTTTTATATGTACATGTACCATTCCATAGACAGGATAACACATACCACAGCCTTTGATATACTAGTCATGGTGCACTGGCTAGAGCAAGAAATAGCCCAATGGGCCCACCAACAGGGATTGAGCCCAATGGGCCCACCAACAGGGATCGATCCCAGACCGATCTCGCATACAGCAAACGTTTAACCACTGGGTTACATTCCACCCCTCAATGGCTTGGAATACCACCAGCTAAAAATGTGGACCACAAAGGCTGAAAAAAAACAGTTAAAGGTATAATGGGAAAATAAACAATAAAAGTTGATATTATATTTTATGATGTTGTTTTCCAGACTAAATTAATCCTGCTTAAAATAATTTCTTTCATCAACACAGGAAACATAGTGTTAAGAATCTTCTGTGTTTGTAATTCAATGTGATGATATCAAAATGACCCATGTATACTCTCTAAAAACATCACATGATACTCTCTTAAGGCTACACTGACAACTTTCACACACTAGTGTTAAGACTTTAGTTACAAACTTCACACAGCACCATCAAGAAAGAAGGAAATGTTTTATTTAACGACATACTCAACACATTGTATTTATGATCATATGGCATCAGACATATGGTTAAGGACCACACATATATTGAGAGAGGAAACCCGCTGTTGCCACTCTTTTTGATTAGGTCAGTTCATAGGACTT
The DNA here is from genome assembly GCA_016106625.1 of Dracogyra subfuscus. Lineage (NCBI taxonomy): Eukaryota > Metazoa > Mollusca > Gastropoda > Neomphalida > Peltospiridae > Dracogyra > Dracogyra subfuscus. The sequence continues at coordinate 26,210 of JAECMU010087553.1, forward strand.
TATGTGCACATTCAGAACAAGCTGTTGTAGCACACGCCTCTTTTTGATTAGCAACAAGGGATCTTTAATATGCACCATTCTACAGACAGGATAGTACATACCATGGTCTTTGTTATACCAGTTGTGGAGCACTGGCTGGAACAAAAAATAGCCCAATGGGTCCACCAACGGGGATCGATCCTAGACTGACCGTGCATAGAACGAACACTTTACCATTGGGCTATGTCCTGCCCTACAACATCATAAAGAATGTAATTACAAATGTCACACACTACTAGTAAGACTATATCATTTCACTTACGAAAGAAAGAAATGTTTTATTTAACAACGCACTCAACACATTTTATTTATGATTATATGGGGTCAGGCATATGGTTAAGGACCACACAGATACTAAAAGAGGAAACCCACTGTCACCACTTCATGGGCTACTTTTTCCGATTAGCAGCAAGGGATCTATTATATGCACCATCCCACAGACAGGATAGCACATACCACGGCCTTTGATATACCAGTTGTGGTGCACTGGCTGTGACGAAAAATAGTCCAATGGGTCCACCGACGGGGATAGATCCCACACCGACCGCACATCGAGCGAGCGCTGTACCACTGGGCTACGTCCCGCCCCTTTCACTTAGGAAGTCTTCAGTTGAAGAATATATTGTTTCAAGATGCAGACACTTCCTAAACTCCAGTACATGCATTATTCAAAAGGAAATTTAATGCTTAAATAATAATCAAAACTAAATAAATTGTTTCCTGACATTGTGTAATTCAGTGCAGAATGTAAACCAATGCTGCAAGGGATGAATCAAAATAGGTGTACTTAATAAACTCTATAAATAATGGTGGCTATCTACCTTAAACAAAAACCTGATAGTGTTCACCTCAGGAAGTTCCTACACCTTTCCCGTTTGTCAAGATGTGATCACAATAAGATTAGACATGCTACGATTGCTGAAACAATCTTGTTTCTACATGAAATTCTAGATTTATATTTAAGAATTAATCTAAGTGTTTTATTACGTTTGTGGACAAAGTTCAAAGCTGAATGGTATGGAAACGTGATCTTATCCGACTTCTCCAGTTGGCCTTACACACCCAACACAATTATACAGAAAACAATACTTTGGTTTATCTAATCTGACCATATAATTTTACATAAAGAAAACCCCACTTTAGTCTTGTCTAATTTGACCACCATAATTTTACAAAAACCCAACAAAATTAGAAAGAAACCTAAACTTCAGTTTATCTACTTTAATCACCCTAAGTTCACATACACCCCCCACCCCCACACACAGACAAACATGCCTACAAACAATTTTTATTTTTTTTAAACTTTACTTAATTTTAGGTAATCTAATCTGACAATAATTTTACACAGCAGTAACAAATTATAAAGAAAACTTAACTTTCATTTGACGACTATAATTTTAAGGTGTGACAGTGGTCATGTAGCTTATATTAGTAGAAGAATGTTCAAGTCTAAGGTCAAGACTGCTTATTCTTCGGTGGACTCATTGGTTTTCTTCTTCCATTCATCAGCCCTTGAAATTTGGATCAATTTTGCAATGGCACAACGGCAGCAATTTTAAAGAAAAGATTAATGCTGTAAAAATTATTCACTGCACTGATCCACTGCAGTAATAATATGCTAAAACATGACATCTCAACTTTACTTTCGTAAGCTTCTATACTGGAATAAACTGATTTATATTAATTAAGGAAACATTGGGCCACATTCAATTATAAATGCTTTTTTACTTCTGAGATCTGTAATTGGACCGAGTTCAGGGGAAAATGCCTTCAATTTTGTGATAGCTTTTGCGATGGCATTGCCGATTGCCGCCGCGAATTTAGAGGGCTGCATCCATCCTAAACAGAATGAATGAATGTTTAACGACACTCCAGCATGAAAAATACATCGGCTATTGGGTGTCAAACTATAGTAATGGAAAAACACTATCCTAAATAGTGTCTCATAATAAAACAGAATCAAAAGTATGTACTGTCCTGTGGGGGAAATCAATGGACAATATTTCAAAATCTTAGGTAACCAGAAGTTGATTTACGTTATTTTCACCTAGGTAACCAATTGTTCATTTAAATGTATATTATATTTATTTACAGTTTGACGAATAATGTAATGTGTATTAGTGTCCAAAAGACAGTCTGCATACATTTTTGGAAGAATCAGCAATCAGTTGAGAATATATGAACAAGGTTCTGGAGATCCCTACATTTGTGATTATTAACATTTGAACAAATTTCACTTCTCAACAGATTGGTGATTTGTGTTAATTTGAAGCTCTGTACAGTTCACATTAAATACTGTTCCCTAAAAATGCATGTATAAAAGATCCCTTGCTGCTGTTTGACAGAAATAGCCAGAATGATGGCAGCAGGTTTACAATCTCATTTTATCATCCATTAAAAGCTTTTGTAGGAAATATCACTGGTGCTATAATTTGCCAAATCTCCTGTGACATTCTCCTAGAAGATATTGCATCTTATAATCTTGATTGGTAAATTTAAGCCGATGTCATATAAAACTGTAAATAAAACGTGTTGAAGGCATCCTTAAAAAAACACATTTCCTTCCTTCCTTCCTGGTAAAATTTTAATCACAAAACAATATTTTGTTACATCACTGTATAACTTTCAGTGCTAAAACTATCAGTAGTGATGTCACGCCACTGTCGTTCTGCTAGTTAACGAGTCTACCACTGCTAAATGTAGTGATAATTAACCCACATTACTGACATTGTTTACAATTGCCGCAAATGAGAAGAATGATAATGGATGATAAAAAGAATACCCCCTTGTGTCTTGTGATATCATAATTTATCAGCACTCATTCATAAAATGATAAAAGACAATCCTCAGAAAGCCTTGGATTTCATACTTGTATCAACTCATGCTGATAAATTATGGTATCACAAGACACCCGGGGAGTATCCTCTATATCCAGTCAAAGTATTTTTATTTATTTTTTGTTGTTTAACGACACACTCAAAACATTATAATTACGGTTATATCGGCGTCAGACATATGCATATGTCAAGAAAAAACCCAGTGGTTAGCTGACGGGGCCAGTCAAAGTATTGCAAGAAACATGTACATCAAACATCCATAAATTATTCAAAAAAGTTTTGTAAGTCAAGGTTTTCAAACAACATTCACAATAACAAGATCTGATAGAATTTTAACGGTAATTTGCTGGCTGTACAAATGCTACTGGGTGTTTACTGATTTCTGCAATTAAAATTAAGATACATAGAGCAAAGTCAGATTAACAGTGTGATCATAGAGCAATCAACAAAATCCCATGTAGTAATGGATGTGTATTAGAGCTGCATAAAGTAGTCATTATGGGATACTTAATGCTAATTCAGTAGAAGCTGCTGGAATCCAGTTAAATACTGAATATTTTACTTTTACACACAATAACCAAATCAAGGTCCAACTTGAGTGTGGACTAATCATCTATAAACATTTTTGATGCCATTATTATTTTTTTTGTACATGTACATGATATGTGTTTCTTTTCCCCAAAAATTAAATGTATCAACTATAGAGACTATTATAGTGTGTGTTTTTTGTTTAACGACGCACTCAACACATTATAATTACGGTTATATCGGAGTCGGACATATGGTTATGTCGAGAAAAAACCCCAGTGGTTAGCTGACGGGGATTGATCCTAGACCGACCGTGCATCAGGCGGACACTGTAGACTATTATAGTGTCCAGCCACCACATATCAGGAAGAAGGGAAGAAATTGTGTATATAAAGATACACTCCACACATTTTATTTATGGTTTTATGGTATCTGACCTATAGTTAAGGGCCATATAGATTAGAGAGAAAATTCATCAAGCCATGGAATATTCTTTTGAATTAACAGAAAGAGATCTTTTACATTATACATCCCATAGACAGGATAGTACATACCATGGCCTTCACTAGTTGTGAAGCACAGACTGGAACAAGAAGTAGCCTAATGAATCGATTGATGGGGATCGATCCTAAGTCAATCATGCATCAGACAAGTGATTTAACACTGGATTATGTCCAGCCTTCAACCGCAAACCAAAACAGCAACAGGGTCTCATACATAAATATATATATATTTATGTCAAGTTCCAGAAAAGGATGTGCTCTGTTTCATGGTTAACAGTGAATAAAATATAAACACGCCAGATAAATTGAAAAAGGCCATTTATTGATAAATGACGGAAATTGTTATATTCAAAATCCAAAAAGAATAAGTAGTGAATATTTATTAAAAAGTCACATAGATAAAAACATATAATCAACTTTCAAAAAGAATGATTCCCATCAAACAATTTCTTTTTTATTCTTTCTGTGCCAAAATGTTACAAGGAAGATAACTCTTAGCAAAGTTAGAAAGAGCTTGGCGCTAAAACACGAATCCTGATTAGTGCTTAAACACGGATCTAGATTTGCCATTCAATAATTACAGCAACTTTTAATATACATGGTCCATGGAGGGCAAATGATTCTATGATCCACAGCATATCAGCTGAGTGTTCTACCTCTAAGATATATCCTACCCCTCTTAAGATATATCCTACCCCTAAATAAATGAAACAGCTGAATCCATACAACTATTTACTCCATACCTGTTACATCACACAATTGTTGTACATGTAACTGTACATTTAAATATTAAGGAATCTACATCTGTGAGCTATGTAATTTGAACTGTTTGTGTGTTCAGGTGAGGATTCGAACCTACAACTAACAGAACTTGTACACTGTAAACAAGTACAGCACTTTAGCCCACAAGGCCACACATCTGTATCATGGAATAAACATGTAATTTAAGCCTTATAAACCTGATACTAGTGACAGTAATGTACTAGTTAGTATTCAAAATCAAAGATGGGTGTTTTTTTGTTTTTTGTTTTTTTTTAACGACGCACTCAACACATTATAATTATGTCGGCGTCGACATATGGTTATGTCGAGAAAACCCCCAGTGGTTAGCTGACGGGGATCGATCCTAGACCGACCGCGATTAAGGCGGGTAGTCCAAACAAAAATGCATGCTTGCGGCAAGGTTGTTGCAAGGTAGTTACAACCTTGTTACAAGGTAGTACAAGCAGTGCAAGCTATTTGCAAGCTAACATTTAGCTCGCGCAAGCTAGTAAGTAATTCTGCAAGCTTCCCGCAAGCATGTTTTCATTTTGCAAGCTTGCTGTATACATATTTTCAACTTGCTAACTTCCCGCAAGCTTGTTTTAATTTGCAAGCTTGCGGCAAGGTTGCAAGAAGCGCGTCGCAAGCTTGCAGCAAGCTTGCAAGAAGCTCGCAAGCTTGCGGCAAGCTTGCAAGAAGCTCGTCACAAGGTTGTAAAAAGGTTCCAAATACTAGCTCAAAACGTGGTAGTTACTACCTTGCCGCAAGGTTGTTACAAGCCATTTAATAAGCTTGCAATTTTTGTTCAAGAGCTGCGCTCGATCGACTGGCCGGCCCCACTAAATCAAAGATGAGCACATATTTGTCAGAGTTAATGCATTTCACTGCTGAGAATTTACCAGCTGAATTATTCATAAAGCATCCTGTCATTTTAGATCATTAGGTGTTTTTTTAATATTCCTAACCATTTAGCCAATTTTTGTTTTATTAAAAAAACATAAAATATTAGTTATCTGGCAGTTACATTAAACTTTTTAATGAATAATGGACGAAGTTAGAGAATGCACTTGAAAGTATAGAGTCATGAAAAAATAAGTAATTCACAATTACATAGTGCTTGTGAAATATTTTTTTTTTTACAAATCACACTTCTTCATAGATTCTCCATTACATAAACAGGGAAAATGCATGTAGAATTTGTATAAGGGGCAGAACTAAGAGAGCTCTGAAAAAAATGTGACAGTTAGTACAAGCTCTGAGTGTTTCAAATTGCTTGTAATGTGCAAATTATCGGGAACATTTAGGACTTGTAAACATCAAGCGAAAAGTGTTGACACTGACGGAACTGGTCTGTTATTGTGTCGAAAGCCTCTCACTACAGGAAGAACACAGAGGGTATTGTATACAGGTAAAATAAACACTGCTAAAAGCAAGGCAGCCAAGTGATATGTCTTGTTTACCAGGTGCAAGCTGCTATTTAGACCTAGTCATGTGGATAGATCTATCTGCAGGTGAACTCTTTGCCAAATGGCCCAGCAGATGGCTAGATGCTGATCTTGTAGATGGTGCTACCGGCCCCAGCCTCCTGGAATGGGAGCAGTTAACCAATCTTGCCAAAGTCATCCACCCATTCCTTATCAAGGCCAGATGATTACCTGTGAGGTGTTTGATGGAATATCCAGGCAGCACACATGTTGCATTCAATCTGAATGACATACATGGAACCACCATGTGCTGTGTGTTGTGTGTGTGTGTAACTGATAAATCTTATTTCATAGCAGGCTGGTATATACCCGACTTTATCTTCTTTCTTTCTGTGGTAAAGTAAAAATAAAATATCTCTTGTTGCTATTCAGTAGGAGTATAGCCTATGTGGCAATGGCAAATTTATAGAGGATATTATATGAGTGTCCATGACAGACGATGTTTACGACACAAGTGCCTAAATTATCATATTTCCCAGCGAGAGCGAACAAAATGCAATAATTTAGGCATGAGTGTCGTAAACATCGTCTGTCCATGGACACAAATGTAATATTCTGTTTATTACTGACACAATTTCTTTCAATGGCACGATCGATGATGAGGTTACTGAGTGCTTTGTGTTTATCTTCTGTGACACGGGAGCAATTGTTTATACTTTTAATGTTCTTGTGTCCTGATATTTGCATAACTTCAGTGGGTGGCGCATTTGCACTGACTAACCTTTGTATAAGTAATTAATAATATATAAAAATTCAATAGCAATTTTGCACTGGCACTTTCCCAGCACCCTGAAAATGGCAACGTCATGTACACAGTTTCGTGTTATTATAAGGAAGTATAAAGTGACGTCATTGGAATACTGATGTCATTAAAATTCAAAATTAGCTGGAATGTTGTATCAACCAATCAGAAAGAAATGTACTCTTAAAACAGCCAATCGTTAAACGACAATGCCAGGAGGACATACGATTTAGTTATGACATACGAGGGAAATTGTACGATAAATATGACCCTTGTTATGCTGTACCTCGTAGGTAATAAATTATTTTACTACATATCAACCATAGACATGAAAGAGAAAGGAAGAAATGTTTTCTTTGTTCATTTTTTTGTTTTGTTTAATGATGCCACTAGAGCACATTTATTTATTAATCATCGGTTATTGGATGTCAAAAGATTCCTTGCTATTGGATGTCAAACATTTGGTCATTCTTACATAGTCTTAGAGAGGAATCTCACTACATTTATTCCATTAATAGAAAAGGATCTTTTATATGTACCGTAACATCCCAGACAGGATAGCACATACCACAGCCTTTGATATACCAGTACCAGTCGTGGTGCACTGGCTGGAACAAGAAATAGCTCAAGGGGCCTACCAACTGGGATCAAACCTAAACCAGCCATGCATCTACAGGATTTAGCTCAGTTGGTCGAGTGCCCGAGTCACAGGATCAAACCACCTTGGTGGATTCATTCACCTTTTTTTTCTTTTCTCTTGTTCCAGCCTGTGCACCACAACTGGTCAAAGGCTATGGACCACAACTGGTCAAAGGCTATGGACCACAACTGGTCAAAGGCTATGGACCACAACTGGTCAAAGGCTATGGTATGTGTTTTCTCATCTGTGGGAAAGTGCATATTCCTTGCTTTATTTTGAAAATTATCAGCTATTGGATGTCAAACATTTGGTCATTCTTACATACGGGTAGTCTTATAAAAGAAATCCACTATTTTTTTCCATTAGGAGCAATTAAGTACATATCATAGGCTTGGTATATATTTACTTTTGACTTTTTTAATAAATAAAACATTATTAATTGGCTTATTATTTGAAAAACAATTATGAAAAGGTAGGATAAGTAGAAAGATGTGTGGGTCAAGTATAGGTAACTGACACTTGCCCAAAGACAAAGTGAATTTTTTAATAACAATTTAAACCTCTTTATTGTTTTTACACAATAGTTACTGTCAAGTCTGCTGATATGAAATAATGATCTCAACTGAATCCTAATATCACAAAATCAGTCGAAGGATGGAAATGTTTTATTTAACGATGCACACACATTTTTTTTACTGTTATATGGCATCAGACATATGGTTACGGACGACACAGATATAGAGAGGAACCCCGCTGTTGCCACTTCATAAGCTACTCTTTTTCAACTAGCAGCAAGGGATCTTTTTATGCACCATCCCACAGATAGAATAGTACACACCACAGGCTTTGTTAATCAGAGCACTGGATAATAATAATAATAATAATAATAATAATAACTTTATTTAATGAGGGTGACAAGTTTAGCACAAGCTAATCTTACACTTGGCCCTCAACAATACATTGAAACACTGGAAAAGAAAATACAAATATACTACCGGGTAAGTCCTATACAATTATAATAAATGCATACATACATATAGAAAAATCTTATATTTAACAGACATCTGTTAGTTGTGTAATATTGATACTAAAGTCTCAAAACATAATTATTCTGACAATCTAATCAGCCAAATAAATGTTCATGAGATATTGTTTCAGGCTGCATTTAAAGTTCGTAACTGACTTCTGGTGTCTAATATTAAG
>JAECMU010087558.1:0-13235 GCA_016106625.1 Dracogyra subfuscus
CTCTGCAGAGTTAGTTACAAAAATTGTCGATGTAGCAGGGGCAGCACCTGGAAAGGGTGTGGCTGCAGGAAATGTGGGCGTGACAGTGGGAGTAACAGGTGAGGTGGTTGAAAAGGAAGGGCTAGCACCGAGAGGGTCACTTGTAGATCAGAGTGTCGAAGGTGGGGTGACCTTGGACAATAGCCAAGCTAGGGTTACAATAGGGGGTAACTAGCAGGATGTAGTTGTAGGGACTGTTGACGTCGTGGCAGTAGTACCTGAAAAGGGGGTGGCTGCGGGAATCATGGACGTGGCAGATGAGGTGACGAGTTTAGGCACCGCCCATATAAAGGGGGTGTTGCTAACACCGTAATAGCTGGTAATGATACAGTGAGTGAAACTATCAGAGATTGCTCAGAAGGCAGTGATGTTTCCAATATAGTGTTTATTAGCAGGGACAGCCCAGGGGTGGGTGAGGTTCCGGATATGAACAAATCGGCAGTAGAAGAAAGGAAGGTAACAGTACCTCCCGAGTTGGGGAGAAGGGAGTCCACAAACTGCTGTCCAATGGAAGGGCAGATAACGAAGGGAGGCTGTAGGGACAGAGAAAGGGCAGGCAACGCCAGTCATTTGACTTAAACCTGTAAGCGCTGGGCCTGTGTTCTCTATACCTGTCATTGTGAATGGGTGTTCTATGAATACCACAGTGTACACGGGGGCTGAGGTTAACATTATTGCTGACCGAATTTATGATAGCATGGTGACTAAGCCTCAGGTAAACCCTGAATACTGCAGACAGGGAAATGAAATGAAAGGGATTGTTGTCGGTCCCGTAACCTTGATACTGGGAGGTACCCATCAAGGATGATTTGTTGGGTTTATACTTGTTGATAGCCTGTAATGCAACATTGGATTTACAGGCAGGCACAATGACTGTTGGGGGAAAACCCATTTCTATGGTTGGTCAGTCGCCAGTGGTTGCGAAGGTTAAGGTGCTAGAAAAGGTGATTGTACCACCAAATTCGGCGAAACATTTTGACTGCAGTGTAAGCCGGAGTATACACGTATTGGTGGTGGAGCCGAGCACGGAATGTGTGGCGACATTAGCAATGATGCCACATACGTTTCATGCAGCAGGCGCCAAGGCTAGGATGTGTCTCGTGAATTTATGTGATAGATCGGTAACACTCCAGGCACATCAGTTTATAGGGCATGCTGTGGAAGCAGCACCAATGAAAAATCACAAATTGTTGCCATCTTCTACGGTAAAAAGGCTGAAACTTTGGCTCATTTACCATGATTAAACACGAGATAGATACCGATAATGCCCGGCCTGTCAAGGAAAGAATGAAAAGAACACCCCAATGTTTTGTCAGTGAGGAAGAAGCTCATTTACAGAAAATGTTAGATGCAGGAATAATTCAGCCATCTGCGTCTGAGTGGGCTCCTGCTCCTGTATGGATTCGTAAACGGGATAGAGGGGTGGGGTGGTGCATTGACTATCGAAAGTTGAATGAGGTCACTGTCAAAGACGTGTACCCACTACCACTGATCGACGAGTGTGTGGACACTTTATTTGGAAATGTCTGGTTTTCTAAACTGGATGCTAATTCAGCTTATTACCAGATTGGTGTTAAAGCAGAGGACCGGAAAAAGACAGCTTTTGAGGCAAAGTATGGACTTTCTGAGTTTGCACGCATGGGCTTTGGGCTGTGTAATGCCCCGGCGACCTTTGCCCAAGCCATGAACTTGGTTTTGAGAGGCATGGAATGTGGCATTGGCATTCTTGGATGATATCTTGATCATGGGTAAGGACCAGGGTGATCATTTGACTAATTTGCGGTCAGTCTTTAACAAATTTCGTGAATATGGTCTGAAGTTCAAACCCAAAATGTGTGAACTGTTTCAAACAAAGGTGGACTTTTGGGTAGAGCATAGGTCCAAACGTGGTAAAGATGGGCACTGGATATGCCGACAGTGTTCGGGAGGGGCCCATTCCCTGGTGCACAAGGTAGGTAGAAAGTTTGTTTGGGCTTTGCTAATTACCATCGCAATTTCATTGCCTACATTGCTGAAATTGCAGTCCCCTTGTACGAGATCACGGGTAAAAAAAAACCCATTCATGTAGGGACCTACCCAGGAGACTGCTTGGGTAAAGTTAAAAGAGACACTAGTGTCCACTCCTATGCTAACATTGCCCAACAAAGACGATTCATTCATTCTTGATACTGCAGAAAGGCACTGAGAGAACAATTGCTTATGCCAGCTGTATCATAGAATATAAAAAAAGTACTGTACTACCCGGAAAGAGCTGTTGGCGGTGGTAAAGTTTACCTGTCAGTTCCGACATTACCTGCTGGGTAGGAGGTTCTTAGTCAGAACTGATCACAACAGCTTAACCTGGTTGTTAAACTTTAAACAACCGCAAGGTCAGTTAGCCAGATGGTTAGAGGAACTGGGCCAATATAATATGCAAATTCAGCACGAACCAGGTAAGCAGCACATGGACGCCGATGTCTTGTCAAGACTGCCGGTATCACAACCATGTCCATAATTTAAGGCAGGTGTCAGACTATAAGACTTGCCTTGTGGAGGTTGCAAATATTGTGTACGAGCCAATGACAATTGGGTCTCGTTTTTTGACAATGTAGACGATGCAGTACCTTTAGCTACCAGGGTATATCAACTGCCACTGGTACGGCAGGTGGTTTCCGCTGTGAAAGAGAATGCATCAGTGGTGCAGAGTACTGAGTTCCAGAAATTGATCACTGGTAGTAATGAGTTCGATCCCCAGCCACAGAATACGGAGCCATTGTGTACACACATCGATGTGGGCGTGTTCACTAACAAAGTGCTGTCAGTAACTACTACTGAGGACAGTTAGGGTCATAATTCCTTGGTGGGGTCCTCAGCTGACCGTGAATCCAAGTGCTATTGGATTAACCTGGACACGGTTCATTTAGATAAACGTGGGGTTCTGTACAAACGGATTAAGGATGATTCTGGGAGCAGAAAACTGCTAGTTGTACCCCATTCCTTATGGCGGGAGTGGCTCAGGGTAAATCACGACATTCCAGCATCAGGACACCAGGGAGTGGAATGTACCAAAGCTAGGATGCGTGCTCGGTATTATTGGTACGATATGTCTAAAACCTTGTGTTTACCTGTGTGCAGTGCAACCGTTGTAAGAATGGTAACAGGAAGGCGAAATATCCCATGAAACAATTTCATGCTGGGGTCCCTATGGAGAGGGTGCATCTTGATTTTCTAGGCCCATTACCCAAGACTGACAACAGTAACGAGTATGTACTCATTGAAAAATATCTATTGATAACCTGGCTCAGTTGGCAGAAGCTTTATGCTCTGTGGTAAACCGCCACACAGGTTACACTCCTAATCACCGTATGCTGGGTAGAGAGGTTAATGAACCTGCAGATCTCATGTTCAGACCTCCTGTTGGAGAGCAGCTGGCACATGTTGATGAGTATGTGGCCCAGCTTGAAGAATCCATCGGGGGTGCACATGAGATAGCTAGGGATAAGTTGGGCGAGTCCCAGAAAAGAAAAGGGACTATGACCTGAGAACAGCAGAACACAAGTATTCCAAAGGGGAGTATGTGTATGTGTTGGACACAGCTGTTCTTAAAGGGGGACACAAAAAACTCAGGAAACATCCTGGGCTCACAAGGTAATGCTTTTCCCCTTATTTGTACAAAGTACAGGTCCGAAATGGGGTGTCAGTGATCAACCATGACCGATTAAAATTCTGCAATGATCGGAGATTACCACCATGGTTAGATCGGTAAAAACAAGAGAGCTGCTGGGCCAGGAAAAGGAAACACCCGAAAACGGGAGACAAACTAGGGCCAAGACAAAGAGCGAAAAGACTTACTGTTTTTGTCTGGGGCCTTACACAGGTGAATCCATGATACAGTGCGACCGATGTAAAGAATGGTATCATGGTGAATGTGTGGAGGTAACTCTGGAGGAAGGTAGAATCATGGACTTATACATTTGTCCCGTGTGTGGAGCAGACTCGCCTCAGTGAGTATGGTCAGGTTTGTATGGAACGGGTCTGTACCCGGCACTAGCTGGGAACACCTTTCCCTATCATTTACAACTACATATCATTATTCATGTGATATGTACTAAATTTAAATATTGACAATAATTATTTCAATATGGTAGCGGATTTTGACTGGTGGTATATTTTAATGGTGGTTTTAGATAACTAGGGTTAGCAATTATTATATGTCTAATCTTAATGTTTTATTTCAGGTCTAACAATATTATCCAGTTAAATGTCTTTCAGGTGAATGGTTGGTGTTCACCATCCACTTGGGAACTGGGTAAGGGAGACCTATGGGTAAACAGTAATAGAAGATGTCACAGGAAGGGGGGTTGATTTTTGGGTAAGTGGGAAAATACCTTAATTTTAAGGGGTCTCTTCTCAGGTAAGTATATAATACTGAGAAGATAAAGCATGACATGTAATTATATATGTCCTGGCTGTTGGGGACCTTTTTCATCCTTTTGTGAGGTGGAGGGAAGGTATCAGCCATGAACAATCCTGTTTGATATTGTGTTCCTTAGGGAGAGGGTCCCAAACTATTTTCTGGGGGAATACTAAGTTATGGGATAATTAGGAGGCCAACATCATATAGAGCAAACTATGATGGACCAGTGTTTTGGTAGGTTTGTGTAATATAATTTAATATAGTTGACTTGGTTGACATTTGGATAAAAGGCAGAGTTGAAATTTATTTAACTGGTTTAACGTTTTAAATTATTTAACTGTTTAACTTTTAAGTGTTATTCAAAGAATAGGTATTAGTGTTTATTAATAGTATTCCTGGATGCGACTTTAACTGTTCTTAATGCATAATTAAAATATTCCTGGATGTGACTTAAACTGTGCTTCAAGTATAACTTTAATACTCATGGATATAACTTTTAACGACTTTTCTGGATGCCACTGCCAGATAAGTCTGTATATTTTTACGAATATGATATGACTGTTTCTTTTGGAGGGTAGATTTAACTTATAACAACAGGAAAGCCTGGATGTTTTCAAAGAACCTGTTTGTAAATGGATGTTCATCGAAACCTGGCCCGGTTGAATCTGAGCCAGTGATCTGCTGGAGAGTTGTTCGATGTTCCCTGGAAATTCGGGAGATGATCTCTTCTTCTATAAGACGAGGGGAGAGTGTGGTGACTCACTACCAGTCGACGACCCCTGGGTATGGAAAAAGTCTACTGGTTTAGGACCATAAAGAGATTGGCGGGACAAAGGAGCCCACCGGTTGGACGAGGAACGTCACGTGGGCGCCGAAATCCAGCAGACGGTTCTTGAACCCGAAGGCCCGCTCTCATTCTACCGAACCATGGAAACAGACAGCTACTTTGAGATTTAACAGTAAGTACCACTTAGAGTATTGTCAATTCAACTGGGTATTTTTCTCTACTTCTTATTTATTGCACGAGCTTATTTTGCGAAAGAACATACTACTCGACCTGTACGTGGTCTCGTGGCATATATGCTTGCGCAAAACGAAGCGAAACTAACGTATATGAAGTTCAGTATAATAGGTATCACTCATGATCCCGTTTTTTGCTTTTTTTATTAGGTTTGCAATTTTGCCTCTGTTGTAATGGACCTTGTTTAAAGATCAGTTGTCTTCCGTATGTGTAATTAGTTTCCATAAAATAAGTGTCTACTGTGCATGCTATGATAGAATCTAACAGAATGAAATAATTAATAGTGTGTGTTATTAGACTGAAATTTGTAAGACTAAATGATTGCGTGCATGTTGTATCAAAATCAGAATTGACATTTACTTTCTTATCAACTATGCACATATCTCTACCCATTGGATGTTAAAGCGACCCATGCTACTATTGCAAAACAAACTTGTTAAACCATATAAAAAGAAGAAGAAGAAGACGAAATGAAGAAGAAGAAAATATGTTTTTAAAATAGGTTCAATTCTTATAAATTTCAGAAACGTGGGTGGTTTTCCATCAGTCCACCTATACATGCCTTGATATTGTTTCGAGAAAGTTTTGTCAGATCGCTTTAGCCCTGCAAATTAAATATCATATACAGCATATTGTACAAAATGCTATATAGCATATTTTATCCTATAACATACCATTGAATTCCACATCATAAACCAATGTGATAATTTAGTGTATTAACCCAGTTAATAATGGTATTTAAAATTACAAGGTATTTGGGTAATGCCTTGCTGTGAATGGATAATTTGTTTACAAACGTAAAAGACCAGCATACCTGAGCCTAGCGTGTCCAAAGATTTAGTTAAAATGCGTGACGTCAAAGTTATTTGTCCCAATCGTGATGACATCATAGTACCGATGACGGGAACTTTAGTTTTGTGATTTACTAATAGTTGAATTAAAATGTTATTTTAGAAATGTTATAGGATAAATATAATTTTCTACTCGTGAGTTTTTTTAATATGTGAAATATCAGCCTCGTCTAGGTAACTGGCTAACAGACTCGGTTGATGTTTTCCATATTAAAAATACCCATGACGAATCTTCTATGTGCACATCAGCTAGTGCAGGTACAATGGAATCAACCGCACGGAGATTACCTATATGGATTTGCCCTTCTATCTTTACGATATGTTGTAACAAGAAATGCTCTTCCATTGCATCATTGATTGATACGAGATGACTGCCGTGTTCTGCACACTTCTTTCTTGCATTCATCCCGTGGATACCACTATAGACGTACTTGATGGACGACGTTCCCTCCTCTGCTGTATACAGTCTGTAGCAATTCCCTTTGTAGTAGGTCCACGACGAATCACAAGCTGAATCAATTAAGTTAATGTTTAGTAAGCTGTTACACAGCAAAATGTTAATGATCATTATATGTAAGCCGCAAACATTTAGTTCACTAATAAGTGTCATATTTATATTTCCTGAGAAATGTTTTGTGTTTTTGTGTTGATCTAATTGATCTAATCTGAAAGTAATTTAATTTCACAATTTAATTCAATTCAATTCAACCTAATTTAATTGCCTTACACACCCGTTGGTAAGAACGCCATGTGTTATTTATGGTAACACATACCCTGTTAACAATTGCAGGACATAGACTGGAAGCTCCTAGGTCATCAATGCCATATATTCAGTGAAAACCAACACAACGGAAATCGATTACCTTGTGACGTATAGTTAACTACCAATTATCTCACAACTCGCTGTTTAAAAACGTATCAGACTCACATTCGCTCTTTAGATACATTTTAAAACAACTCGTTGTGTGATAAATTTTATCTAATGGTCACTCATGTATTATTCTCTATTTATTACCGTTAGTAGTATTTGTTGTTTTAGTAGTAATAGTAGTAGTAGTAGTAGCAGTAGTAGTAGCAGTGGTAGTAGTATTAGTAGTGGTAGTGGTAGTAGTAGTCGTGGTGGTATTATAGTGGTAGTAGTAGTGGTAAAAGGTTTGATTAATCTGTATATTCACCTTCATCATCGTCATGACATCTACATAAGTTTTGACAGCGCTTCAGTAATATTAATATATACATATTTCATATCCATGACTGAATAAACTGAAGAGCACGTGCAGCCTACTAATGCAGGACTTCAGTCAACACTTACCTTTTACAATATATTTTATCGCTGAAACAGTATCAAACGGACTTAATATTATTTTAAATACAAACCTTTACAAATTAAAAGTGCCAATGTTTGTCCAAATGATGATACTGTGTTATCTCCCTGCATATCAAATTTAAACACGGTTTCTTCACTCCCAGTAATCTTTGTAAACTCTGTACCATTATGTAATGATACGGCAATGACGTAGATGCCATCTTCACGAAGGTCTTCAGCTTTGTTGGCCGCCAAATCAACTTCTTTTTCTGACAGTTCAGTGGCTATAACTATAACAATGCCTAGACCATTAATTCTCCTTCCATTAGCCAGTGTCATTTGTGTAGTTAGGGTTTCATTGAGGGCGTCTTCTAAGCTGACATTACCATCTACAAGTGATACCCTCTGTACTGAATTGATAAACGCTGAATCAGTTGTATATATTTTGTTATCTATTTGTATAACCTTATTAGTGTTAAAAGATAAAACCCCAACTCTTTTGTTGCCGAAGTAAGGTAGGAGATTATGTATAGGTTCAAGATTCCCCGCCATTCCGTTATGTCCACATCTACAATAAGTATGATATCAATGGGGTCGGTAAGACATTTTTCCACTTCTGGAAACTCCATGGTTTGCCTTTTGTCTATGTTATTTCCAGTTTCTGTAAAACAAAAGACATGCATTTACAGCTTTAATCGAACAGTGCTAAACTTGTAACCATGGCAACATGTATTATACTCCGCCTTTCACACACACACACACCAATTTGTTTTTATTAAAACAATTAAATAATAATAATTGTGTATTAAAATTGATTAGATCAATATGAAAATGAAAGACTTAAAATAGAATTCTTTAAAAATAGTATGTTGTTATAATTATGGCCTGAAATATTCTAGTTGAGTCGAACGTATGCCACGTGATCTATATATTTAGTCAGTGACTGAAAATATATAAATATATCTAGTAATCATAGCTTGCGATATATACTCTGTCACAAAAGAAACACATAGGCGAAATATTCATATAATTATCTCTTCAATACAAAGTGACATAATTTCGTTATTGATAATCGTATCACAGTAAAATATGACAGGCGTATGTGACAATGTGGCGTTTTCGTCACCAAACAGCGTCGCATGAGGGCACTGAAATCAATACCTAGTGTGGCCACCAGCAGCAGCTATCACTGCGTGACATCTCCATGGAATAGACTGAATGAGTTTCTGAATCCGGGCACGTCAAATGATGGCCATGGCAGCACATTAATGCTCTCATTCTGTAGGAAATCCATTGCTACACATGCCGTATACGGCCTGGCATTGTTCTGCTGAAAGAGTTCTCTCTGTCGATCCAAAATGAGAAGCATTTGACAGCGAAGAAGATCATCCCGGTTGCGTTCAGCTGTCAGAATGCCTTGTACGGACGCAGGTTCACTTCTACCGATGTATGAGATGGCTCTCCACATCATGACACTCTCTCCACCGAATCTGTCAACTTGGGCGACACAGTTGTTGGAAAAAACATTCATTGTGGCGTCTGTAAACACGTTGTGGTCCACCACGTCGCTGCAGAAGGAAACGTGACACGTTGCTGAACCATACTCGCTGCCAATTTCCCAAGTTCCACCTCTGTACATTCGTGCACCAGCGAACACGTGAATGTCGATGTCGATGCCGCAGGACGGTGTCAACATACAGTCTCCTAGACCATAAACCAGCTTCTGGAAGTCCGTTCCGAATGGTTTGTGCAGACACCCTTCTCAAACCATGTATGAAACCAACAGTGTTCGTTGCTACGGCAGTTTGGTGACGCAAGTGCAGAACCAGGATGTAACGATCTTGTGGGACAGTTGTTATGCGAGGTCTTCCACTAAATGGAACTGCTGGTACCTGTCACCGATACGTGAAATGGTGCTCTGATGGAAGTTCATGTGGTGTGCGACTGCTGACTGAGATTCAACTGGAGGCGGCCTATTGCAAAGTTTCGATTCGACAGGCTTACTCTTAGCATCTTGTAATTCATCTACGCCGAAATGGAAATGGAGCATCATTGCGAGCATTGCAACTTTAAATACCCATTACTACTCGAATCCCCCCCTGACCATTTCACGCCGATTTCCTTAAATTTGTTTTGGGGTGCATTTGGGCGTACTGTCACATTCCAGGAACATTAAAACATGGTCATTCAGCAACATTTTACCCCCGCCCCAATGCTTTGTAAAATCAAGCATTTTTCTTCTTTCCCTATCCCTATGCGTTTCTTTTTTGACAGAGTATATAATGTATACAATGGATGCAGGATAAATAATAATATGCTATCCACAGAACATTTACCGGTTGTTTGAATACAATGTGCCCCGGTGTATCCAGGGGTACAATGACACTGACAGTTGCCATGCTGCAGCTGTAATATTAGGGTCCCATTGTTGTAGCACACAACTTTTGACAGGTCGCAATCTGTATAAATTGGAACATTAGTTCATTATTATTATTATTATTATTATTATTATTATTATTATTATTATTGAATAAAACAGACTAAATCACTGGTACTGGAGGTGTCATAGGTATTATAATGGTGTTATGATTATCAATGTCATAACCATGGTAATAATAACAGTAGCAGCAGCAATAGCCGTAGTACCAACAGTAGCAATAGTGGCCGTGGTATCAACAGTAGCAGTTCCAGTACCAGCAGTTCCATTTAGTGGAATACCTCGCATAACAACTGTCCCTCAAGATCGTTACATCCTGGTTCTGCACTTGCGTCACCAAACTTCCGTAGCAACAAACACTGTTGGTTTCATACATGGTTTGAGAAGGGTGTCTGCACAAACCATTCGGAACGGACTTCCAGAAGCTGGTTTATGGTCTAGGAGACTGTATGTTGGCCCCGTCCTGCGGCATCGACATCGACATTCACGTGTTCGCTGGTGCACGAATGTACAGAGGTGGAACTTGGGAAACTGGCA
The DNA here is from genome assembly GCA_016106625.1 of Dracogyra subfuscus. NCBI lineage: Eukaryota > Metazoa > Mollusca > Gastropoda > Neomphalida > Peltospiridae > Dracogyra > Dracogyra subfuscus. The sequence goes on from JAECMU010087558.1 coordinate 10,588, forward strand.
GCGAGTATGGTTCAGCAACGTGTCACGTTTCCTTCTGCAGCGACGTGGTGGACCACAACGTGTTTACAGACGCCACAATGAATGTTTTTCCAACAACTGCGTCGCCCAAGTTGACAGATTCGGTGGAGAGAGTGTCATGATGTGGAGAGCCATCTCATACATCGGTAGAAGTGAACCTGTGTCCGTACAAGGCATTCTGACAGCTGAACGCAACCGGGATGATCTTCTTCGCTGTCAAATGCTTCTCATTTTGGATCGACAGAGAGAACTCTTTCAGCAGAACAATGCCAGGCCGTATACGACATGTGTAGCAATGGATTTCCTACAGAATGAGAGCATTAATGTGCTGCCATGGCCATCATTTGACGTGCCATGATTCAGAAACTCATTCAGTCTATTCCATGGAGATGTCACGCAGTGATAGCTGCTGCTGATAGCCACACTAGGTATTGATTTCAGTGCCCTCGTGCGACGCTGTTTGGTGACGAAAACGCCACATTGTCACATACGCCTGTCAAATTTTCCTGTGATACGATTATCAATAACATACACGAATGGATGATCAACATCAAATAAGAATTGTTTCTCTTTTTTTTTTTTTGAATTTATCGATGTATAAAAGTCACAAATGGTATAAAATCGCGTAGCGTAGCGATGCGATTTTATACTACATCTGTGACTTTTATACATCGATAAATTCCTAAAAAAAATTAGAAACAATTCTTATAATTACAAACAGTATAAGAAGTTGTTATAGATGTACATTTTAAGTTTATAAAATGTAGATTCTGACCCTTTAATAAAATATTATGAGTCTTTGGTATGACGTCAAATTTTAAACATGACGTCAGAGAAAGTTGAGTGAAGGAGAGGTTAATCTAGTGAATACAAGAACTTTCGAGAAACGTCTAGCAAGTTACATTTGGTATAAAAACACTTTATTCGTGTTCAGAGACAGACTATTTTCTTATTAACGAACAACATAGCCACATGTTATGTGCAGACGCCTCATCCAATATTCGCAAGACCGAAGATGTCGACAACAACTGATCACGGTCTTCCGTGATGACGTATTTTTATGAGGTTTATCGAAGGATAACGCTTGGTTTTTTAGTGACGTCAGCCAATCAGAATACAGTAAATCGTATAAATTCAGAAAGTTTGTAATTATTATGTTATAAACATTGAAAGTTAAATTAAAACACAATGTAAAGAGCTGTATAATGACATAAATATCAGACTTAAGTATATTGAAAATTCGAATTAAAATTAACACATCGTAATATAATTTCTAATTAAGTTTAGGGTGGAATCGAAACGATTCTATCACATTTCCTCTTCATTTTTATTTTATTCGTCGGTTAAAAATACTTACATTGCATGAAAGTGTGACGGACCGTCAGAGTACTCCGACAGTGCCCACACTGCGGAACCTCTTTTCCTGAATAATAATATAATCTATCACCGTTGTCAGGTATAGATAAGGGAATTCCAACCCAAGGGACAAAATGTTTTGTGAGGGCCGAGGTTTACCGAGGTTGGAATTCCCTTATCTATACCTGACAACGGCGATTGATTCTTTTTCTTGCCCACTTAGTAACTAAAGCATAAATATGCCTACTTGTTACTTTTACATTGCCATCGTCATTGCTCCCTTCCATTCTTGGTCGACTGTAAACATTGAGTCTACAGACTCCTTTAATCATACGCACTAAAAGGTAGTCCCATTGGACAAAATAAAATAATAATAATTTCACGATTAAGTTCAAATTTTTAATTTCATTAACATAACCTTTTGGAGGAATATAAAAATATAAATAATTCAACATGAATTGGCAGCTTCCCTTGGCAGTTATAAGTAGCCTCATAACCGCGTATGTAGAAATCGTCTATACCCGTGGGTAAGATAGATTTATCTAGCACCGTGTAAAAGCTGGATAATCCGGTGTAGTGGGCAAGAAATGGATGTATGAAGTCTCTGTGTCCAAAGTTTGTTTTAGAGCGCATTGATTTATTAATCATCGACTATTTGATGTTAAACATATGGTAATTTCGGCACGTATAGAGGAAACTCGCTACACGTTTTGTTTTCCATCAGTAGCAAAGAACATTTTATATGCACCATCCCACACACAGGATATCACATACCACGGCCTTTGATATACCAGTCGTGATCCACTGGCTGAAACGACAAATAGTCCGCCGTCGGGGATCGATACTGAAACCGACCGCTCATCGGGCGAGCGCTTTACCACTTGGCCACGTCCCCCCCCCCCAACTCCGACGAAACGCAAACCACTATTGGTTTCGTTTTATTGTTCTATGTTGTTGTTTTGTTTGTTTAATACTGGGGGGGGGGTCTGTTTGTTGTTGGGTGGGTTTTTTTTTTTTTGTGGGGGATTTTTGTTTGTTGGCTATATTTTCCAGTACTTATCCTGGTCCATATAGGACGGCACATTAGATGGGTTTGAGGTTTTGGGCTTGAAATAGACGTGCCTGGACCACGATTGAAGGACACCAAAGCTTTACAAACGGGAGCCGATGACCAGTGATGCACGCCAACCTCCGGCGAAACGCAAACTGCTATTGGTTTCGTTTTATTGTTCTATGTTGTTGTTTTGTTTGTTTAATACTGGGGGGGGGGGGGG
>JAECMU010087561.1:2250-13363 GCA_016106625.1 Dracogyra subfuscus
TTAATACTAAAACTCCGGTTAAGAAGATAATTTTATTTAAATTTGTATGTTTTTTTCTATATCTTGTTTGTGGGGGGAGGCAACCACCCACTCTAGCTACAACCCGTGTAAGGTATTTCAAGGCTCAAAAGAATTTGGTTTTAAACAATGTTTTATTATGTGCAGTATTCCCTTAAAAAAGAAGAATTAATTTACACAAAAATGAGCCAACTGCTGAACACAATTTTATAAAAATTAGCAGCTGGCTAACACGACAATGGGCAGGGTTAGCTCTGGTATTTCACAACAAACTGCTATCCACATATATAGAGAAAATAATATTGCATCAGTTAAACTCGTCTAGAGTAAGATATGTTAAAACTCATGGTAAACACACAGTACTTTACATGGAACATCAACTTTATAAAAACACTTACAATGCAGCTCGTTATAAAATACATAAATATCGTATATACAGAATATGGTTGTCAAGCTCATTAAAATTCAGACACGTATCACAATTTGGAACCTGAAATTGTTTTTGTCAGAATGCAAACCAGACTCAGAATTATTCAAATTAAGCCATACAAGTAGTCTCTTCCCTACAATGTGTTAATAAAACTCAAACTACATACATTTCCTTGTAGAGACAATGTTTTACAACTCATCTTTTTAGACTGACACCAGATACACACACACCATTCCACACAATCCCAAACTTAAGTTTATATCTGTCCTCACCCACCCCAAAAGTAAACATTAACAATATGAATGAAAAATATTTTTATCCTTTTTATTTTACAACAGCTAGGAGTAAGGGAAGTGAACCCAAATCATGTTTTTGAAGTTAAATATACAATGCCCTCTAGGTGTCTCAGTCAAATTTTATTGTTTTAAAACCACAGAAAAATGTCACCGTCGTTCCATCACTGTTTACAATATCACTCACACTAAAATAACAGGCACACACACAATTTGCTTTTTTTTGGTTTAATACACTATACATTTTGGACTACTAGCTGATCTGTGGAAGGTTTCAAGTCATTAGTTCTTTTTCCATAAGATTTCTTGCTGAGGAGCATCAGAATCAACAGAACTGGAATATGCAGCAGTGTAAATCGAAACAACTTCCGTGAAGAATTACTGTCGCCATCCTTATAGAACCTCCAGCCTAGGTAGGTCAGGTACATATTCAAGGGGAGAGAATCAGCTGCAAAAGCCCATGTAGTGACGTCAAAGACTGGGAAGAGAAGACAGACGCCGGTTGTGACCAGGCAGTAACGGAGCGCCACCCGTTTACACATCGCTGGGTTCACCACTGACAGCATCTGGAATCCAGCACGGGAGTAATCAGGGCGAAGGTTCCAGCTCAAGGCACAGAAATGCGGGAACTGCCATGCATACATGACAGCAGCTAACAGCCATGCTCCTGTTAAAAAAGAAATGAAAATAATTTTGGTATTGATTTAAAAAAGAAAAAGAGAAGAGGAATACCAGCCCTCTACATTGCGATTGATTATAGATACTTCCATGTGCTAGTGCTCGTCACTGAGCATACACACACAAAGAGACACAAACACATATCAGTACATTATACGGGTATAGTGCCAGATATAAACCAGGAACCCACTCCACGAAGTGATCGTAGCACTATGTTCACCATAAATACATGCACCTACCATCACAACCTCAATTTTGTTCTATGACCACCAGCCCATTCCATGACGCAGCATAGCTTACTATCCTTGTTCCTTGGTGCCAAAAACAAGCACAAGTTGGAAAATGTTTTATTTAACGACACACTAAACACATTGTATTTTTGATTATATGGCGTCAGACATATGGTTAAAGATCACACAGATACTGAGAGAGAAAACCAGCTGTTGTCACTTCATGGGCTACTGTTTTTTATTAGCAGCAAGGGATCTTTTATATGCACCATCCCACAGACAGGATAGCACATACCACAAAACTGGATCTGTGGAGAAATAGCCCAATGAGCCCACTGACTGGGATCGATCATAGATCGACCGTGCATCAAGCAAACACTTTACCACTGGGCTACGTTCCACCCCCCAGTCGAATACAACTGCATCATGCTCTTTTACTGTTTTCTGCACCATCTTGTTTGGGTAAAAATAAACATGAATTTGGTCAACATTTATAAAACAAAATTTGACAAATTCAACAACAGTATTTTCGAACCAACTTAAACCGTCCATACTTTTTAAACGGTACATCAGCTAGCACGGCTTTAGACTTCATTAAATAGGGTAAACCAGCTAAGAAGTCTTTATATCTCATTAATTTGGGCACAACAGGTATTTTTAGTAAAGTAATATTATTAACAGCTGATGAAGGATTGTGATTATTATATAATAAAAATTCATTTTCAAGTTATTTTAATATACTAGCAGAAAAAAGTTCCTGTGCATTACTAAAAGTGGTGTGATTTTCTTATTTGTAATTAAATCAACACAATTATTTCACACATTATTTATTTAAATTATTTGCCATTTATGCACAATACCAAATCCAGAAGAAAAAAGTCTGGCATTTTTGTTACCAATCTCTGAGTCATAAAGAAGGGTGGCGTCGAAGGTGAGTTCACAATGACAATACTGTGTATGGCCTGACAACGACGTCTCATTGATGACACCCGATTGTTCGGAAACCCATGTGGGATGTTGTTCCAGACCTGAACAAGGTCACGACACAGTTGGTTCAAGGTCAATGGCTGGTTTGGCAGGAGACGTAGGCGTCTCTCCATTTCGTCCCATATGTTCTCAATGGGCGACAGGTCAGGTGAAACAGCGGGCCAAGGCAATTTGTTGACATTCTGCTGTCTCAGGAAGTCGGTCACTACACGTGCAACATGAGGGCGAGCGTTGTCTTGCTGCAACATGACGGCGCTACATTGACCTTGAAGAAACGGGAGCACATGCAGTCTTATAATCTCATCCCTGTAGTGTACGGCAGTCAATTTCCAGCCACAATCACCAGCTGCGTCCTCCCGTGTGATGTGATGCCTCCCAACACATGACGCTCCTGCCGCCGAAACCTGCACCCTGCACAACACAAGCATCAGCGTAGCATTCATTAAGACGTCTGTAGACTCTATTTCGACCATCACTACTGTCTAAATGGAATCTGGACACATCAGTGAATAGCACACCTGACCACTCGCGATGGGTGAATCATAAGTGCTGTCTACTCCATGCTAGATGCTCATTTCGGTGACGTCGTAGCAGAATACGACATATTGCTGGGAGTCGCGGCCAACGAACAACACGTGTGATTGCAATATCGAGGATAAAGTTTTGAACATAATGGTTAGGCACATGTCTTCTGAATATGTTATAATTTTACAACTTGTGATTATGATTTTATTCAATTTACCATACACAGGCACATTTTTCCACTAGTATAGAATCACAAAGGTTCATATTTCAGTGGTTTTGAAGTGAAATGTTTTGAGTCAGCATGTTTGGACTAAATTTGGCAATATGGATTTTGGGCACAATGTTTATCGCTTCGAATTCAGTGCAATCTAAAGTGTTGATTATATTTTTAAAAGCAGGCCCACAGAAAAAGGGGACGTCCTTCTCATATGAGAACCATTTACCCTTTTGTCCCATCTCAAGTATAAAAAACATTCACCCCTATACACCCTCTCCCCACTTCAAATCGCCTTTGTTTTACACCCAATTGATGTGTTCTACTTGCTAGGTGCTGTTAAACATTCATTCTTTGTTTCCATCAACCAACCTGATTCCAAACCACCTGTGCTTGCTGCCCAACCCATCATGGGTGGTATTGCTCCTACGATGGAACCCAGCCAGGTATTGGCAGCGGTCATCCTCTTCATAGGGGTGTAAGCCATTGTGTATAACACCAGATTGAAGGCACCCAGAGCAGCTGTGATACTGTTTACCCCCAGAGTCAACATGGTCAGTCCCGTAACTCCACAGGCGGTAGCAAATGAAACAGCATGCAGCTCACTGAAAACATGTAAAATATAACACTTGTTTAACATCTTAAACAATGGCGTCTACTACTTGTATCTTGTTCACATATGTACATCAAGAGGCATGGCATGAATAATAAACAGGGTTCATACACTTAAAACATTTTCATTTTCCAGGACTTTTAAGCACCATTTTGGTTCATTTTCCAGGGCTTTTTAACATTTTCCAGGAGTCTGAAAATATTACTTTGAAAAAAAAAAAAAATTAACGGCTCCCCAGTAAACGGTTTATTCGGAGATTGTTATATCTCAAACATAAGCTACACCTAATCTAGATACATCACATGGATGCTAAAATTGTAAAAATACATTAAAAAAATATATTGAATGCAGATTTTGGTTTGAATGTGCTTGTGCAGGTGTGCGTGCATCTGTGTTTAATGCTGGATCTTACAGCAAAACACTCCATAAACCATAATACATATCTAAGCACATTATGGAAATGTTTTTGAGGGTTTCTATTATTTTTGGTCAAGAATCATATATTTTTGGTCATGATTCAGAATTATATAACTTTATATAGATGAGACTTTTTTATTTATTAATGCACTCGCGCATCACTGAATGAATTTCAACTCATGATGCGGGATGGTCCCTTCCAGTACCAAATATCAGGATTCATATCAACAATGTGCATGTATACTGAGCTAAATGAATCACAGTAAAACACATTTAAAAAAAAGTTAAATTTTAGTATGTAAACATGTACATCTATGTTGATATGGGGGCAAGACGTAGGTCAGTGGTAAAGTGCTCATTTGATGCATGGCCAGTTTACGATTGTTCCAGCCAGTGCTCCACAACTGGTGTAACAAAGTCTGTCATATGTACTATTCTGTCTGTGGGATGGTGCATATAAAAGATCCGTTGCTGTTAATCGAAAAGAGTAGCCCATGAAGTGGCGACAGCAGGTATCTTCTCTCTATCTGTATGGTCCTTAACCATACAGATGTAAATAAAACGTGTTGAGTACATCGTTTATAACTGCCAGTTGACATTGGTGTCGCCATACCCATTTTACCATCTGGTAGAAACCATGCCAAAGGTAATAATTAATGTAAGTGTTAAGTATCTAAGCATATTTAAAAAAAATAAAAAATAAAATAAAATCAAGTCTCCCTCCTGTTAAAAACTTTCTACGTTTAAGAGATTAGCAACCTTGCCCTGGAATTCGGATCTCGTATGAGGCCGGAGAACATGCATCATAGTAATATTTTCATTCCATTTCAACTTATTTTTGTGCTTATATTCAATGAAGGTTCAAGCACAATGTCCTTGGCTATCTGGGCTGTCTGTCCAGGACAGGTGGTTAGTTGTTAATTGTTAGTGGTTAGTGAGAGAGAAGAGGGTGTAGTGGCCTTACAGTTACACCTACCCACCGAGTCATTAAAACTCGCTTTGGGTGGGAGCCAGTACCGGACTGCAAACCTTGTACCTACCAGCCTTATGTCTGATGGCTTAATCACAACGCTGGTGTAGTAATCCATTCTTACCTCATATACTTTCGAACCAATACTCTGTTCTTTGTTCTGTTCATTTGAGCATCAAAGGGCACTTCCAAAAACTGCAAAACAATGAATATAATAGAATGATAAGGACATGCTAATGCAGTGCTAGATCTGGGCGACCAGAACATTTGACCAAATTACCTATTAAACTTTAAAAAATTGCCTAAACAAATTTTTTTACGAACAAATTATCAATTATTGCATGGTTTTTAAAATTCACAATTTGGCGAGTGCCAGAGCTAGCACTGCTAATGATAACTGTCAGTTCCAGGACTAATATAACTGTCAATCATGGATAAATTCCAATTTTGACAGAGATATGGCCCTTGAACAAATTCCCATGGAAGTCAAACTTTCAAATTGGTCATAACTGCCAAAAATGGATAAATCCCATGAATTTTTCTTATTTTGTCTAATGACATCACTGGAGCACATTGGTTAATTAATCATCGGCCATTGAATGTCAAACATTTGGTAATGCTGACTTGTAGTCATCCGAGAAAACCTGCTATAATTGTCCTAATACAGCAAGGAATTTTTTATATGCACTTTCCCACAGAAAGAAACCAAGCACTCAACCGACTGAGCTAAACCATGCCCCTAAATCCCATAAAAGTCAAACTTTATCTGTAACATTGCATGATAAATCTATACACAATATTTCAGCTCAGTAACTTAAGGCATTTCAGAAAAATGTCTGGAAAACTCTAATGTCGGACAGAATGATGGAGACAAAACCTTAATTCTCTCCAGTTGGACCGGAAGAAGACTACACTCCACCCCTCAACTACCACATCAAACATTGTAAAGAGGTATACACGTTTATACTGTGGCTAAACCTATGGAACAAAACAAAAGTACCTGATTGATAGAATTTGCCGCACATGACGTGAGTCCAGTACCCAGGGTACAAAACAGGAATGTTGTTGGCTCGAAAGCACCAGGTGCAATGGCATATCCAGCCATTGCGGTCAAAACCACCAGACCTACATACAATTAAACAATTATAACTATTAAGATAGTGAATATAAAAACTGAAAACTTAAACAAAAACCCTGAAATCTCACAAAAATGTGAGAGATGAAGCTCATTTCAAACCTGCACCACCCCACCATAGTAATCTCTGAACAAAATACTTTTCCAGTAGTATAATTAAAAACAAGACAAACTGCAAGCCTAAAAATACATTTTGAAGTAATTTAGATGCTGTTTTAATTTGAATGCTATAAACTGAGATCCCATTCTAGAAATTAGTCTGAAAAATATGAGAAATTAATACCTCCCCCCCAAAAAAAAGCATCGAAGGGAAACAACTCTGTATGGAAACAATGCTATGTTCCAGCAACAGTTCTCTTTCTTAACTGTAAATATTAAAATATATTTGCAGTTCACTTAACTTACACGGTACATGTATACTTAATACCAGACATGAAGAAATTCTGAGAAACATCTCTTGGACACTTGTCCCATACAAAATACTGAGTATTTACTTACCTATAATAATAAAGCTTATGCTAAATCGATACATAATTAATTAGAAATCTGGTTAGATCTGCAAATGTAAATGTTTTGTAAATACTATCATAATTAATAAATCATACCGGTACCTATTTACACAAAGTAGCAAGCAGCTTTATGAGACATGGATTATTTTAAAAATTGATTTATAAACAATATTTATTACCAAATTGTAATGGTAATAGATTAAAAACAGGCAATCCCTATTTTTTTTAAATGTATTTGTAGGTGCATTTTAGTAAATCTGCATTTATTCGATTATAAAAGATGGACGAAGTGGTGAGGTTTGTTAAATTCCTTCAAGCCGTGATAGATCTCAACGTTCAAAATTAATTCTGTGGAGCTACAAACAATCTTTGATTCTCAAATGTTAATTTGGAAGATAACTGCTAGAAAGTGAGCAGCAACTCTATAAATAATTTTTCACTTTTGAGTCCTACATGTAATTAGTCAACAAATGTTTATGATTTGCATTATCACTGCATTCTCAATTCCGTAATTTATTTTACAGTCCTGTGAAAATGAAACTGGATTTATTGTAAATTCTGAGCAATATTTGCTGCCTGCTTCAGACCAGGACCCCGTTCTACGAAGCAATCTTAGTGCTAAGATCACCATAAGTCAATATCTATGTTATCTACTTAAGGTGATCTTAATGCTATGAGTATGACTGCTTCGTGGAACGAGGCACTGGGAACTAATTCACTAAACTCTTGCAATTTTGCGATCTTGCAATGCAATGCTAAAAGGCTTATATTAGTTATAAAGAGAATGCCTAGCAGAGCCTAAGAGATCTCTGTGAATTAGGCCCCTGGCAGTTTAAAAGGAGCCATCACATTGGCTCCCCATCACTCCTGTGATGTTAAATCATGATGAGATATCTTTAACTCCCCTTTGAAATGTAAATTTTAAAAAACCCAACCAAAAGGATTAAAAATCAATGCTCATCTGGACAATGTCATAAATAATTTCCCATAATATAAGTCAGGGAAACAATAAATCACTTGGTTTAACGTTAGAAGGATGTTAATTTTTAGCAAAACATGTAGCCAACAGTACACTCTCAGCAAAGTGGCAAATCCAAGGATTTGAAGAGCAAAAACCTGCATTCAATAATTATATCATTAATCCAATTTTCAACCAGCAAGTACACAATGTAGACATACACATTCGTTATCATTATTCCCTGGTACCTCAGTACTGCCCCACCTCAACCTACAGCCTCCCAGCCATGTGCATACCTGTCAATCTGATCTTCGAGAGTTGAAGATATAACTGTGGCAATTTGCGTAAATCTAGACGACATTCTCTCCACAAATGTTCTTCTATTGATTCAATGTTGCTTGATGGTGCAGGCTCGCCTTCTGTTTGTTGGGATTTGGGAATGTCCTCCACGGTTGTGGCATACGGTTCAGACTTTGCATAATCATCATTTGCGATGTGGTACACCTCTTTCTCACTTGGGAGGAAGACGCTAAAGTTTGACAATTTCTTGTTTTCAACATTTAAAATCAAATCTGACTTTCTGAAGTGAAGGGATATTGCATGATCCTTCTTGAGCTTGTCTGCAATTACAGTTTGTGTCAGGGCAACAGCATTTGAATTCACATCAGAAGGTTTGTCGCTAGGGTCCAAGGTAATTTGTTGTGAACTTTCTTCTGGACCAAAGCTTTCAGGACCTTGAACATATTTTGTAATATGTGCGTCTACCACAGCCGGCCTTGTAGTATACTGAAAGCATAAAACAGGTATATCATGTACTAGTGCATTTCACTGCTTAAAAGGTACATACATATATAGATTAGATTAGTCTGAGCTTAACTTTGTTTTTGAGTTGCCATCCGGGAAAGTGGTAACAGTACTTTCACTTGCCCGGAACTATTTTCACTTGCCCTAATAATATTTTCTAAAAACCCCAACAATATTGCAACAGATTAAAAGAGAAAACACGAAAAGAAAAGAAAAATGGTCGCCAGGCGGACAACCTTACTGTGGCTTTTCAGTCGCGAGGGACAATCGTTAAGTTTGAACCCTGTTAGCCATATCCTACTCTAAGGTCAAACAATCCTAGCCCATGATTTTGATTATGTACAGTGACTGTAAATAAGGCACCTAAAATATGCATGTTAAAAATTATTTACCACAACTATTTATTCAATAATAATCAAATTACATGTAAAGAAATGTGGCAGAAAACAAATTGTATTTGAGACACAGTAACTGGCATCCATTTGGTTGTCCACATTTCCCGAACTGTTGCCAAGCCCTAATCTTGTTGGCGAAATTTCTTTGCCAAAAGTCAACGCAAGTAAATTATCACATGAGTTTATGACATGGATATATTATTTTTGTTGAATAGTCAATATTATAATCATGGGAAATGTTTTTCGGTTCCATGATTTTACCGACACACTACCAGAGACCATAGTTACCGTGAAATCCAAAGCTCTGAAATTCAATATGAAAAATAATATGTAGGCCCATCAGATCATAATAAAAAATGATGCTGCTTTAACTTTAACACATTATCAATAGGGCTTTGCAACTCACCACTAGCCATTTGATTAATTTCTTTGGTCTTAAAGTAGTAAAACCATTTTACTGAGTATTGGGTCATCAAAGACTTCAATGGAGATGAACAGAATATGTGTCAACTACAATTTCTCAACTTTTGCACGAGTCTGACTGCACAGAAGCATAGCAGACGTGAGCCTTAAGAGTATTTGTTTTGTTGGAAGGCACTGGTCACAGCTATCTACTAAATTATTTATCTTTGACAGTAGTTTCGAATGCACAAACGTCAGAAACAAGATTGCCTACAGTTACATAATTTATTCAACCAATCACAAGTTGTGTTCATTTATGTCCACGCCTTCTTACTGTATATACATTTCAACAGTTGACCAATGGCATTCGGCTTCTTATAATTACTGCTAGATGAAGGATATAGTTTGAAACCAGACATCAAACACAATCATTTATATAAATTATAAATATATTTTACAAATAATTATTATTAAATTAAAAAATATATATATAATTTGTTTTAAGTAAAATTCCAGGACTTTCCAGGGGGATAATTCATTTTCCAGGAGTTTTAAGCACTTTCCAGTCAAATCGTCCCTGGGTGAAAATGTTCCTACCAAAAGTCCCCGGTCACACTTAACACCAACTACACGACACATACACAAATTAGACAATAATAAATTTGAGAGAATTGGAAACAAATTCAATGTAATTTCAGCCCTATTCAGTCCATTACATGCAGCTAATAAAGAAAGGTTTTATTTAATGACGCACTCAACACATTTTATTTATGGTTATATGACGTCAGACATATGGTTAAGGACCACAGAGATATTGAGAGAGAAAACCTGCTGTCGCCACTTCATGGGCTACTCTTTCTGATTAGCAGCAAGGGATCTTTTATATGCACCATCCCACAGACAAGATAGCACATACCACAGCCTTTGATATACCAGTCGTGGTGCACTGGCTCTGATGAGAAATAGCCCAGTGGGCCCACCGACGAGGATCGATCCCAGACCGGCCATGCGCTAATTAAAAATGCCACTCACAAAGACCAAAGACAAGACATTTAAAATTTGATTGTTGTCCATTTTGAGGATTTCGCTAATTCTTTGATGTTTCGACCTACTCCGTTTATCTGTTTATTTAAAGCCTCACTCCCTAGTTCTATCCAGCGAAAATAAATTATTATTTCGGTTAATCTACAAACCTGTAAAACACTTAGATCACGTTTTTATAAAATGGAGTAAAAAAACAGATTTTATATCGATAAATACCATGGGTATCCCCATGATCCAGTTGCTTCAAATACGTTTGAATGTTTGTATTCTCATGTCACCGGTAGATGTCGCTCGAAGCACAAATTGCCTACGTCACGACATATTTCACAGAAACTTCGGGTGCGTTCGTTTCACCTCTCCTGGACATGTTCCAACTGTTCTGTCCTAGACAGCGAAAGGAATGAGTTTGGAACAGGAAGTTACTTAATGAACATGGATGCTTCTGTTTAGGTAGTGGCTGCTGCAGCAATCATGATACTTGAATCGGAATA
>JAECMU010087572.1:2317-12629 GCA_016106625.1 Dracogyra subfuscus
AAAAAAAAAAAAAAAAAAAAAAAAAAAAAAAAAAAAAAAGGTTTTCATTTTGCAAGCTTGCCGCATGGATATCTTCTAATGTGCAAATTTCCCGCAAGCATGTTTTCATTTTGCAAGCTTGCCGCATGCATATCTTCAACTGTGCAAGCTTCCCGCAAGCATGTTTTCATTTATGCAAGCTTGCCGCATGCATATCTTCAAATGTGCAAGCTTCCCGCAAGCATGTTTTCATTTTGCAAGCTTGCCGCATGCATATCTTCAAATGTGCAAGCTTCCCGCAAGCATGTTTTCATTTGCAAGCTTGCTGCATGTATAAGATCAATTGTGAAAGCATCTCTACACTTGAAAGTCAAAATAATTTTCATGGTTATATTTATCAAATATCTAATATGATTTATCAAATTCAGTGGGAACAGTGGCTAAACAACCAAACAGTTGTAACAGATTTAGATAGTATTTACAATAATAATTAAAACTAAATTAATATTAATACATACAAATGATAGTGCAATATGGTTAAAACAGAATCATTTTGTAATGATTGGATTTTCAATTGGCCTAAAAAATAATAACATATGCATGGCCATGAGAGGATGACATGGGCCATGTTTGGTCGAAATTAGCCTGGTGGAATTTGAAAAGATGTTGAAAATGTCTGAGTCAGTCAGAAGACAGGGTGGATTTTGAATCAGTCCCAAAAATAGCAATACTTTGTCAGGTCCATGAGGGGATCGTTTCAACCATGTTTGGTTGAAACCTGGATGGTGGACCTTGAAAAGAAGTTTTAAAAATGTCTCAGTCAATCGGAGGCCAGGCCAGCCATCTTGGATTTTGAATTGGCCTGAAAAATAACAATACTTGGTCAAGATCATGAGAGAATACTTTGGAATAGATTTGGTTAAAATTTGCTTATATGTGGACCATGCATGAGAAGTCAAAACCAACTCAGTCAATCAAAGGCCAGATCGGCCATCTTTGATTTTGAAACTGCCCAAAAAATAACAACTCTTGGTAAGTGCCATGAGATAATCATTTGGACTAATTTTAATTGAAACCTGCCTGGTGGACCTTGAGAAGAAGCACAAACATGTCTCTGTCAATCAGAGGCCAGGGCAGCTATCTTGATTTTGAATCTGCCCAAAAAATAATAAACGTGGTCAAGGCCATGAGAGGATTATTAGGGATACATATGGTTGAGATTTGCATGGTAGAACTTGAGGAAAAGTAAAAAAAAAATGTCTCAGTACGGCCATCTTGGAATTTGTATTGGCTTCAAAAATTACAACACTTGGTCAGGTCTATAAGAGGACTTTTGGACACAGTTTGGTTGAATCCTACTTGGTGGAACAGGAGAAAAAGTGTGGATCTCTAGATAGTGGAGGAATATAACCTAAAACAAGCAGAAGAAGAAGAAGAATATAGCACCAGGAGCTTTTTAGCATATTAGTTTAGTCAAGACTATCCCACATACATAGAACATGTCTATCATACAGGTAAACTAATTTTGTAGCCTAAGTATCTGACAATATGTAGCCTATTTTTTAGTTTTATCTGTTCATGTTTTTCACTTTAAAACCATTGGGTTTTTTAAAATAATTATACAAGATGCAAGCTTGCGGGAAGCTCGTCACAAGCTTGCATAAAGCTTGCAGGAAGCTCGTCGCAAGCGTGCAGGTAGCTCGTCGCAAGATTCCGGGAAGCTCGTAGCAAACTTGCAGCAAGGTTGTAAAAAGGTTCCGAATACTAGCTTAAACTGAACAAGCTTGCGGGAAGCTCGTTGCAAGCGTGCGGGAAGATCGTAACAAGCGTGTGGGTAGCTCATCGCAAGCTTGCAGCAAGGTTGTAAAAAGGTTCCAAATACTAGCTTAAACTGAACAAGCTTGCGGAAAGCTCGTCACAAGCGTGTGAGAAGCTTGCAAATGCTAGTTGCATGCATGCAAGAAACTGGTTGAAAGCTTGCTGCAAGCATGCAGCAAGCTGGTCGCATGGTTGTCAAAAGGTTCCAAATACTAGCTCGAAACGCGGTATTTACTACCGTGTAAAATATGCTTGTACAACCTTGTCGCAAGGTAGTTACCAGCTAGTTACCAGCTATTTATTAAGCTTGCAATTTTTGTTTGGGCAGAAAGAGGTTCATCGCTTGTGACAACAATTTCTCGTCAGCTATGATTTTGGCTTCCTTTTGTGAAAGATCCTCTGTCTTGTATTGTAAAACTTTTATTCCACAGCTTTACATTCTTTCGCCATGAACACTAAGTGCACCATCCTTGTTAGTCAGTGTCACTGTCCTCCATCTTCGAATACGTCTTCCGCTTGAATGCCTTTGTGTTAGAGTCGTCATCATCCAAATCTCGCTTGCTCTTGAATAATCAATCACAGGTTTTAGAATACTACGTCTTCACGTGTCTCTGTAGATTGTGTATCTTTTAAAACATCAATCTACAGACGTCGCATCACTGCACGGATGCATATCTTTTTTAAAGTGTTCTACCTCTTGGTCGTCATTATTGTAGGCAGGTATGCCTGTCATGTTTCTCTCAAATGTATTTCTTTGCATGTCTGTACAGTATACACAGAGTCCTTCCCCCAACGATGGCTGCATGTCTTCTGGGGCATCCACCATTACATTCGTACTTTTATACTGTTGTGGGTGGCTTCCTCAAATTGTTGCATCAAGTGACGAGTGTTTTCCGGATACATCTGCCGTGTCAACGTCATAACTTGCTGCTTGGAGATAGGGTTGCTAAACATCGTCAGGTAATGACAGTTTCTTCACAGAGTCTGGTCTTTACTGTGATAGAGGTTCTGATTGATGTCAGTCACCAATAGGTTTCTGTAGTGACTTCCTTCTGTGAACAGGTTGGTGATGTGAGTGTTTTATTGGCCGTGCACATCAAGTCATCCAGGACGATGTGATTTCTGATTCTGGGATCCAAATAATGGTCATTCTCCAAGTCCTCATGTATGCCTTGGATGATTTCAAAGTTCACAATCACTGGGATACTGTCATGTAGAGACTGCCAACGTTCGTAGAGCCAGATGATGCGTTGGGGAAATGGGTTGAGAATACCATCCCTCAAAAGATTAGACAACTAAACCGTTTTAAAACACAAACTGGATCCAGACACGATCATGATGAAGGGATGTAGGAAATTAAGAGGCTGCTGTTGTGGTAGTGGTGGTTGTCATAGATATTTAGATGAAAACAATTCAACATGGCATCTCTCCTGTACAATGTGAATCCACATTCTGAACATGTGGTCTGCATGATGACTCGACTTGAAATGATGATATCTGACTTTTGTGTCTCCTTGTATACTCTTTTGTTCGTCTGTTACGTTTCGGCGCTTTCAACCCCATACCACTTTGTTGTTGCTTCCATTTCAAATCAGCTTGGGCTTGCTCCACACCTATTGTGTGGGTGAGTTCAGGAAAACATTAGGTTTTGTGGCTTCCGAGGATTTGTTCTCATTTTCTTTCTTCCACGTGGGGTCGTAACGTTTTAGACACTCATACACATGAGCTGTCTTTCTCCACTTTGTTGACGTTTGCTTTGCGCTTGCGGATTGTAAAATCAGATCCATTTGTCCATGTCTGGAACATACAGTCTATACTGGTCTGACATGTTGATCCTTTGAAGCTTATGACCCAAATAACGATGTTAGTTACCACCTCTTTATTTATTCTCTCTACAATTTCGCGCATGCGCATTAACATATCGTTGGAATTTGTGTGATAATTATGAAGAGTCCCATCCCAAAGCATAGCTCATGTACGGCTCAGGGTCATCATTATATTAACAACAGACAAAACATGTTATTCACATGTTTATTTTACAAACGAAAAGTAGCCCACCGAAACGATGAATGTTTAAAGCTGCATTGTCTGGTTTCAATCGTATACAGTCAAGTTCTAAGTTCAAATACAAACATAACTACAATTTTAATTCACTCGCGAGTTGTCGTCATTAACGCATATCGTCAAATGCTTATAAGCCAGTTAGAACAATGCTCGCCATTTTGTAATACCGTGCGGTTTCTAGCAGCCACTTCCTAGCAGCCAATTAGGCTAGCAGCCAATTTCAGCAGACACGCATGGCGACGTTCTAAACCCCGGACGCATACGCCTTTTATAATGTGTGTTGTGGTGTGGTCTATACGAAACTAGCTGGACATCCTATATTACCGTAGTACAGAAGGATTTTTAAAGTGATACTTCAGATATTATAAAAGTGCTTAATAAAAAGGTTAAGTTGTATTTATACGGATGTTAGTAACAATAAGACAGTGAATAACAAAAATTAGCATAACAGTGTTTAAAAGTGTGAAATAAAGGTAACAATCGAAAGGCGTACGAGTCCGATGTTTAGAACGTCGACATGAGTGTCTGCTGAAATTGGCTGCTAGCGTAATTGGCTCCTAGGAATTAACTGCTCGGTTTTTGTAATGCAAGAATAGCCGAACCATACTATTTATAGCCCAGTGGGCGCCCGCCAAAAGTGCCCCACTTTCAAAATTCTGGGTTTATTTTTATCTTGGAAAAGCCAGTGTACTGAAACCAATTCGGAGTGCGGCGTCTTATATGCACCAAACGTAATGGGATTTTCTGTTCTATATGCTTAAATAATAAAATATATTCTAGGGAATGCCGCTGTAATGTCTTGAACACATTGTTAATATAGGGACATTGCGGGGTTAGCCTGTAATATTCGATCATGGGTTTATCCATCTTCTTCCATCTGTAGGCACGTATCCGCAACAGTAACAAACGACGGCATCGTGGTCTCCCGTGTAGAAGAAACCGGCCTTGTCGTGCTCCCTCGGTATCAGACTCATCTGGATGGGCCAGAACCACGATAGGACATCCCATTCGTAATCAAGCGTCATAGGCAGCATCATAGGCAACGTCCATTTTGTATTCTCGAGCAGCATCCGTTTGATTAATGGGTGCTTCATCCACGATTTCACCGGGTTTACCGGGTTCACGAGCAGCATCCTTTTGGCCCATGTCATTCGTATGTGGGCTTTCATTTTGTTTGGTAGTCACTCTTTTGCATTGGATCGTGTGTCTTTCAGATCATTTGCAGACGAAGACGTCATCGCTGCTACCGCTGCTACTGCTGTTGTCCATTCCAAGAATACCGAAGAGTGTATGTATTCTCTCTACAAAGGTCGACTGAAGAATGGTGCACAGTTCTAAATCTAAGGTTTATATACACGATGTCTTAAGTTTTCCCTTGACGTCATAACTGAGAACATGTCTGAACAGGTTTATAGAATTGTCTGAAGCCAGTTTGTTCTGAAAACCTTTCCCACGATCACCCCAACAGCTGCAAAATATATTAACCCAGTTAACACCATATTTGTACTGCTACCTAAACCATTACTTGCCATTCGTAATGTAGCCACGCTACCTCGAATCGTTATTTCGCAACACGTCCTGTTGTTGATTTTCTTTTCACCCTGGATTTTCCCCTCTGAAGTTCCCCGTTACCATGGCTCACATATGATTCTCATTATACACACAAAGAGAGACTCCACTCATTCCACACCTGTCAACACCATTAATCTCGTTAGTATTCTTAGAGTTCGGGTTCTACTCTCAACCCACAGCCATTAATCCAGTTACCACACTTAGAGGTCAGCATCATGTCGCCAGTATGTCTGCGCCCAACGCTATCTGGACCTCTTATAGATCGAAATCTGTTATTGTGACACAAAAGCACCTTCCCACGCTCAAAACTGCCTCTTTTCTCGTGACCCGAAACCCTATCTACGAGTTATTAACGACTTCCGCCACATCTGTTTCCTGTACATCAAGAGAACAGCTGCCAAAGTCAGATACAGCTGCCAGGCAGCCATAGTCTATGGGTCATTATCGACCTTCATTCCATCTGTTTCCTGTACATCAAAAGACCCCGATAGCTGTCAAACCCATTAAGCCAGGTCATTGAGGTCATAACGTTTTCCTCTGACAGCTGCCAAAGCCTTTAACCTAGTTAGAACCGACGCCACGTTTAGAGGTCAGGGTCCCCACGCCGTGACGACATTAGGTCACGTCCCTCACGCTTAGAGGTCAGCCAATCAGAAGTGGCCATGTGACCTAGCTCGTAGGCATACATCACGCTCAAGTGACTCTATTATTTTAATCTTAAAAATTAAACTTGTGATTTGTCAATGAAATATAGGAAAAACGGAAAAATTAGATATCCTTCATTTTAATAATAATATCAATTGTGTAAAGAAGTTCAACTTCTTTGCGAATATACAGTATACTTCTTTACAGTTATGTTTCATAAAGTGCAAATATTCGTCTATAAATTATACAATTAAACATGTTTCATTAATTTAAAAAAATCATAATATCTAAATTTTACCCACTTGTAAATGAGAAATCAAATGCCAGCTTTCCCAGAGGAGTACTTGAGTCCGCTGTTTGGTTCCATAGACATTCCTGTGGATTTTGAGATATCTTTACAAGCTCTCCCGTTTTCTGTATTGCCTAAAACGAGTAAATTAAAACATGTAACGTAACGTAATATTATATGTTTAGATACTATGTGTACTAATTATGGTAGTTATTATCATCATTAATTATTTCACAAAGAACCACAAGCCGCTGCGAGTTTATAATTTCAAAAAAAGATATATTTTTATCGTGTTCCAGTTTAAGAAATAACATAAATGTAGACTAATCTGTTGCGTGTATGTGATTTTGGTGTGTGTGTGTGTGTGTGTGTATATGTGTGTGCGTGATGTGTGTATGTGTGCGTTTTATGTTGTATTGTGTGTGTATATGTGCGCGTGTGTTTTTGTGTGTGTGTGCGTGCGGGTGGAGTGGGGATTCTGAGGGTGTGTGTTTTTGCTTTTGCTAATTAAACATTTATAAACCAATTCATTTAGAATGTTTAAATTACTTTAGGTAATAATTATATCGAATATCCAGATTACATTTCATTCAACCAGTCAAACTAGCGCTAACAAGCATTTAAAAAAAAAATAGTTGGCACCATAGAAAACGAATAATAGCCATTTACGATTACTGTGTCAGCTCATTCGAAATCAAAAGCAGACATCTATGGCGTAATTGGCAGTACTTTAAAGAAACAGTATCTATCAGACTGAAGTGAATTTTCAAAATGTATGCAAAACCTGTAAGATTTGTGATATCGTCAATAGGAAAGAAGGAAGTGGTTTATTTAACGACGGACTCAACACATTTTATTTACGGAATTAATGAATGAATGTTTAACGACACATCAGCATGAAACATACATCGGCTATTGGGTGACAATCTATGGTAAATGTAAATACAGTGTGATGATCAACATCAATATAAAACTTCAACAGTTAAATAAAAACACGGTGCAAAAAAAAAAAAAAAAAACTATACAAATATCATAGACTTTTACTCAGAATTTCAATTTGTGCTGTATTGGCCATTCTCAACGAGAATGTTACACCCCTGCACCACGGCGAGGTTACAGCACGCGCACGGGTTTATTTACTGTTACATGGCGTCGGACAGATATTGAAGGAGGAAACCCGCTGTCATCAATTAATTGGCTACTCTTTTCGATTAAGCCTAACGCACACGGCAGTCAAAAACATGTTTTTTTCCGAAACAAAAACATGTTTAGTTCAATTTTGTTTTCCGTGTGCGTTAACGAAAAACAAGAAACATTGTTTCGCAACTGTTTAACGAAACGTGTTTCGCGAATCAAACTTGTTTGATTTCAAAAACACGTTTAGGTGTTTCGCTCCGCTGTGTGCGTTACTTGGGAAATTGAAATTCGCTACAGACAAAACGTCACTGGGCAATAAACCAATCACCGAACGTATATGAGGCATATGACATCAAAATGGTATCCGTCAGTGAACCGGTGTTGACCTCTGCAAGCGAGGAACTGTTACTAGAAAAATGGGCAAAATGTAATAAGATTTTTTAAAACGTCTCGTCTCACATGCCGTTGTATCGACGAACGGACCCAAATATTTCGTTGTCGGCGTCCTCGTCAACGAATTCTCATTATCATGAGCATTACCCCCAAACAACTATTCTCTTTTTGTTAGACGCTGCCATTGTGTGATCATGTGACTTCACACGGTTTATTAGGCGCTACTGGTAATGTTTCGCACGTGTGCGTTGACTCGTTCCAACGTCTGTGGAAGGTTAATCAAAACACGAAACATGTTTCTCATTTTGAAAAACAGTTTTATTTGCCGTGTGCGTTAGGCTTTAGCAGCTAGTGACCTTTTATTTGCACCATCCCATAGACAGGATAGTACATACCACGGCCTTTACTGTACCAGTCGTGGTGCACTGGCTGGATACATCCTCAATAAGATATTGGGTTATTATGACGCAGTTCTTACCAAACATGTGAACGTTTCTGTTATGTTTATGGTCGTTGTGCCGCTGTTGTAGACCATCAGGTACGTTGTCGAGTTTTTTACCACACCATGAAGACACTTCACAGAGGACCCATCTGAACAAAGACATCAGTACAAAACAAAGATTTAAAAGCTGATTATATAAAACATATACTAATTTGTTTTATTAAGATTGTAGCTGGATTTTTTATGTTTTGTTTTGGGTTTTTTTATTTAGTTTTTTATATTAACACAGTATATTCAGTTTCTAAATGGCGAGGTTGCACATCTAATGCACAGTCACGCCTATCCTCTCCATACTGTAATATATTTTACTACTACCAAATAGAAACCTGTCTAAATGAAAACACTAAATGTTTTGATGTTAGTTCATCAAATACCTATGTCTTACTCACAAATTGCCTTTCCATTTTTACATTTAACTGGGTAGAATTTCTATATGCTATTATTTGCAAATATTAATAAAGAAAGGTATTCTGCAAACGGGAGGAAGTGTATGCTGCTGGCATGTTCCCAGGACAGCGTGCTTGAACGTTAATTGGATATAGTCACGTCAAGTAGCATAAAAGTTAAATTAAGGTAATGGGGAACATTAGTAGCAAACATAGCAGCCATTACCACTGTAATTTATTAGAAGGAGTTTCGGATCGACAGCCGTCGGTGGGCCCATTGAGCTATTTGTCGTTCCAGCCAGAACACCACGACTAGTATATCAAAAGCCATGGTATGTGCCATCCTATTTGTGGGATGGTGCATATAAAAAGTTCAATGCTACTAATGGAAAAATGTAGCTTGTTTCCTTTTTAAGACTAAATGTGAAAATTACCAAATGTTTGACATCCAATAGCCGATTATTAATAAGCCAATGTGCTCTAGTGGTGTCGTTAAAGAAAACAAACTTTGTATTAGTAAGCTCCTTGAATTTGAACCAAATCGTCATTTAGACACCGCTGTCTGACAAATCTATTACACATTTCAACAATTGTAGGTATGGCATTACTGTTTGTATACTGAACACCAAAATTAATCCCAATATAATGTTCAGTTGTAATATTTCTTTTTTAAAAACAGAAACAAGGGATTAACACACATTGAGTTTCAGAATAACTACATGTATACACCGTGTTTCATTCCGCAGACTTCCTCGTTCTAACCAGTGCACTACAACTTGACATGTGGTAAAGTGCATATAAAAGATCCCTTGCTGCATTTGGAAAACATTATCGGGTTTTCTCTGATGACTTAGAGTCAGAATTACCTAATGTTTGATATCCACTAGCCTATATTAATTAATCAATGCGCTCCAGTGATGTCGTTAAACAAACCAAACTTCATTTCACGGATTTGATCGTTTGTACTATTACAAACTAATCATAACCCGGACTTGCGTTTCTGTTGGTGTTTAGTATATTTCTGTTGGTGTTTATTATATATGTTGCATGGGATACTTTGAACTTTGACCCAGCAAGTGCAATGTGGTATAGTAATACCAGAAACGATTATCCGACGATGTTCTATAACACGCACTACTTACCTGTAAAGAATGGATTTGTATTACAGCCACTCTTGCCGGATAATGCAATAGCCGTATTATCTGTGCAGACATCAATCGTAAGCTTGCATGAAGAAGTCGTATCTTTATATTGGCCGAGAATGTCTGAAGGACACACTTTGCTGATCGTATCCAATTTATCTAATGAAGAAGAATGATCGTACAACTTTACTATATTTAATAATCTTAGTTATCATCACCTACTAAGCTAACAGGTGAAACAAGATGATGCGATATCGAAGTATAAATATTTAAGGTAGAGCCTTATTCAATAGAGCGGGCAGCATAGCCCAGTGGTACAGTGCCCGCCTGATGCGCGGTCGGTCTAGGATCGATCCCCGTCAGCTAACCACTGGGGTTTTTTCTC
>JAECMU010087585.1:511-11473 GCA_016106625.1 Dracogyra subfuscus
TTGGGGGCTGTGAGATTTTTATTTTATTAGTGTTTACATTTGAGTTGTATGCAGTGATATCCAGGTAGGTGTCACTCTAAAGCAGTTTAAAATATTCAACATTGCCGCCAAGGAGTCTGAAAATCAACAAAGTGTTTGTTATATATCTGTAACTATGAAGTCCGAACCACATTGATAAAAAGTATAATAAATTAATTTCCTACCTTTAATTACCAAACTATTTTCCTCATATTTTGTCTAGACAAAAATCATGGAAAAATCATTATTATGACACGGATTCCACATACCATGCATAGGCGTCGGAAGATGGCAGCGACTGGGGGGGCCACCAACTAAATGCGAGTTTTTAAACAGGTGGGCCAAAGAAAATTTGGCCCCCAGTTTTCGAGTTGGGGGGGCCAGTGCCCCCCTGGCCCCCCCGTTTCCGACGCCTATGCCATGTCACCTATATTGACTTCACTGAAATCGCCTGGGACCAAAAGCATATTATTTCTCGCCGTCTGCCATTTTACTTTAAAGGGACATTCCTGAGTTTGCTGCAAATTTTAATATATTGTTGACTAACTGAGCCTTTATAACTATTGTAATTATATAACATGTTAGTGGCTGTATATTAAACGTGTTTCTGATCGTTCTAATATATTTACTAGGATAAATTTAATTTTATTTCCTAAAAAGGATTTTTGTTCGTACGTACAAAATTATTTGAAGACAAAATCCGGTATGGCTTCTTACAAATATTAAGACGACCAGAAACACATTGAATATACAGAAACTAATATTCTAAACAAGAAAATATATTTCATATGTAACTAAGGTCGACGACAGTCATTTTTCGCACCCTTGTTTCGGCTTCGTACACAGTGAATAAAACATTTTTTGATATGATATATTTGACAAAAGGTACTTTTTATTTCTTTCATCTTTTGAAACTTAAAATTAATATTTTGTCCAGAATTATGAAAAATAACAAAATACCAACCTGTAAACAACGTTGTCTGCTTGTTATAGAAATTTGACAGGGGTCAAGGTTAGTAGACCAGTTTTTATTTTAATGTGGCGAAGCATTGTAATAATATAGCTAATTCTGAATTTGAATGACGTCAGTATTCCAATGACGTCACTTTGAATCGCCTTACAATAGCCATACACTGGGTACATGACGTTTCCGTTTTAAGAATGCTGGTAAAATTATAATGCAAACTTGCTATTGAAATTGTTTTGTTTGAACATTACTAATGCATCTGAATGTGTTTGAAGAAAATCGTGTGATTAAAAAATTGTACCTTTTACGAAATATGGATTTCAAGTGAAGTTACGGTAAGATATGCTATATTTATTGTGTACGAACTCAAAACAAGGGTATAATAATAATAATAATAATAATAAAGACTCAGTTACGCCACTGACTCGAGATAGGTGATATTTTTATCATCTAGTATATGGAATCTCTGGCAATGTTGTGTTTTTTTACGGTTTTTCTGTCTAGACCAAATGTGGGGGGAAATTTAACGGTAAATAAAGGTAGGAGTGTAATAGATCGTAGTTGTTAACAATGTGGTTCGGACTTTAGGTATGATATACCCCCCCCCCCCCCCCCAACAAAACCCAACCTCAAAACCTCACGAATTATTGATCTTTTGTATGTTTTAAAAGACAAAGAATTCAATAAAAAGAGTATCTGAAGCATTTAAAGTAGGGCTAGTGAATTATTAATCATGGCTAGTACAGTTTTAAAATTACTGATCCCATGGCTAGTAGATTTTTATATAAAATTCTGGTAGCTCTGTACATCTTAAAGGACATTCTTGAGTTTGCTGCATTGTAAGTTGTTTCCGACTAATAAAATATTTCTACGATTAAACTTACATGTTAAATATATTTTCTTATTTACAATATCAGTGTCTGTGTATTCAATGTGTTTCTGGTCGTCGTAATATTTGTAAGAAGCCCAAACTGAATTTCGTCTTTACATAATTTTGTACGTACGAAGAAAAAAACAATATTTTAGATAATAAAGTAAAATTTAACCTAGTATGCATATTATAACGATCAGAAACACTTTCAATATACAGATATTAATATTTTATGCGGTAAAATATTTTTGATATGTAATTACAATCGTTGAAAATATCTCTGTTATCGATAACATTTTAAAAAGTGCAGCAAACTCAGGAATGTCCCTTTAAATAATATGATTTAAAAAAAAAAAGATCACGCACTCTTTGTTAGTATAACCAATGATAAATGTACTAAAGGGACATTCCTGAGTTTGCTACATTGTAAGTTGTTTCCGATTAATAAAATATTTCTACGATTAAATTTGCATTTAAAATATATTTTCTTGTTTAGAATACCATTGCCTCTATATTCAGTGTGTTTCTGGTTGTCTTAATATTTATAAGAGGCCAATACTGGACTATGTCTTCAAATAATTTCGTACGCACGAAAATAAAATATATTTAAGGAAATAAAATGAAATGTAACCTATTCCTAATATTAGAACGACCAGAAACACGTTTAATATACAGCCATAAATATATTATGCACAAAAATATATTTGATAAAATCAAGTCCGATAACTGAGTGTTCTTTTCAACTTGTGTGATCCATGCGTTTCACCAATAATATTTAGTTTATAACAACCGGTTCTAAGATGATTTTAAAAAGCGGGTTCTTCCTTTAACTTGAAAAGAAAGTTTATTTTCAGATAAAGAATAAAAGTGACTGATATTTTGTATCCAATATGGTGTCAATAAACAAACAAACTTACCGAAGGGAACGAAAGAAAGAACGAACTGTTTTATTTAACGACGCACTAAATACATTTTATTTACGGTTATATGGCGTCAGACATATGGTTAAGGACCACACAGATTATGAGAGGAAACCCGCTGTCGCCACTTCATGGGCTACTCTTTCCGATTAGTAACAAGGGATCTTTTATTTACGCTACCCACATGCTGGAAAGTACAAACTCATGGCCTTTGTTGAACCAGTTATGGATCACTGGTCGGTGCACCTACCCATTGAGCCTTACGGAGCACTCACTCAGGGTTTGAAGTCGGCATCTGGATTAAAAATTCCGTGGCTCCACTGGGATCCGAATCCAGTACCTACCAGCTTGTTGACCGATGGCCTAACCACGACGCCACCGAGGCCGTTACAGAAGGGAAGGGAACTCTATTAACGTGCCCATATGCAAAAAGGTTCAGGCACGCCCATCTCGGATTTAACATCAGCTTTCGCCAGTGGCCAATTCCGGGACGGGAGCCTTGAGTTAAGGTCTCACAACACAGATCACTTCCGGGTGAGAGTTCATTGATGACGGTCCACTATAGTTCCTAATTGTAACACATGTTATGGTTCACATGTTCACTTCTTGGAAATAGTGAACTAAAACAATATGTATGTTTAATGGTAAGCCTTCTGGCTGTATTTTGCCCATGTTATTTTGTAATATTGTGCATCGACCATTTGGGACATAGGTATATAGCACAAGTGACAGCCGGAGTGAATCGGTTAATGAATCACCAGTTTGGGCCGGTAATATAGCCAGATGCGGAAATATAGCAAAAAACTGAGACGGAAATATTCTCAATTGTGGAATGAAAATAAATGCTTATATAATGTATGTTCGCAATGGTGTATGTTATTAGTGCCAACGAGAACCCGTTCTATTAGCAATCTTCGTTTGAAGTTGAGCAATTTAACAAGGGTTTCAATGACAGATGTCATCTGTGTAGTGAGACCTAAACAAGGTTTTAAATGTCGACACTCGATTATAACCGATGATTGGTTGGTTCAACTAAGCATTCGTCAAGCGTAAAAATCCAACCAATTCCCGCCATTAATTATATTACACCAACTGTGTCCATGAGTAATTTGTCTCTATAGCTGTCTTTAAGTTTATATCAATCAGTTTGGCCCTCGATCGGATTAAATATATACATATATAAGACTTGTCACCTGCTATTCAATAGTATTGACTTCTTCGTGAGTCATACTAGTATACCGTAGTGACACGCATACCATAATGAGTTTCTATAGATATTGGACCACTACAAGTAACTGAGTTAAAGGGATATTCCTGAATTTGCTGCAATGTTTAAGATGTTATCGACTAACAGAGACTTGTTAACGATTGTAATTAAATATCAAATATATTTTCCTGCATAACATATTAGTGGTAGTATATTAAACATGTTTCTGATCGTTTTAATATTTGTACTGGGTTAAATTTCATTTTATTTCCTAAAATATGATTGTTTCGTACGTACGAAATTATTTGAAGACGAAATCCAGTTTGGGTTTCTAACAAATATTAAGAAAACCAGAAACACACTGAATATACAGACAATGATATTCTAAACAAGAAAATATATTTAACATGTAAGTTAATCGTAGAAATATTTTATTAGTCGGAAACATCTTACAATGCAGCAAACTCGGGAATGTTCCTTTAAAGATGTTTGTGCATAATGCAGTCCGTCCTGTGTGTTATAACATCTTCATAGAAGCACCTTTAAGCAGGCACATAACATTAAAGGGACATTCCCGAGTTTATAGCAATTTTGAAGACGTAATCGACTAACAGAGACTTTTTAACGATGTTACTTACATATCAAATATATTTTTCTGAATAAAATATTAGTGGCTGCATATTAAACGTGTTTCTGATGGTTCCAGTATTTGTAGTAGGCTAAATTTAAGTTTATTTCCTAAAATATTATTTTTTCGTACGTACGAAATTATGTGAATACCAAATCTAGTTTGGCGTCATACAAATATCAAGACGACCAGAAACACATTGAATATGCAGACACTGATATTCTAAACAAGAAAATATACTTAATATGTAAGTTTAATCGTAGAAGTATTTTATTAGTCGGAAACATCTTACAATGGAGCAAACTCAAGAATGTCCCTTTAAAATAATAGCATGTCCACCATCACAAAACTCCGAGGGCATCTAGTTTTAAAATGATGTCACTCAGTAACCATAGTCTGGTCGACTTACTTGCATTATGCCTGATTCACACTTGTAGTTGTAGATAATACAATAAATTATTATCCTTGGGTATTCCTTCATCTTTTGTCTTGGTGATATCGCATCCAGTGTCAGTGACTGATATATATGTAATTGTAAAAACCAAAACCATTATTCCATCAATTTTTTAAACAAATTTGGCAGCTCATAGATTTGTTCGCTGTGATATTGTGGAAACAATGCTTGTACAGTGAAACTCCTTTAAACTGGACACCCATGGAACCAAGACAAATGTCCAGTTTTAAGAGGGATTCGGTTTACAGAGGTTCCAGTCTTCAGAGGTTTCACTGTATATTAAATTAGAAAGGGATTAGTAACGAATGTGGTATGGTCTGGTTTCCATACGCTCAGCTATTTAGGCGATATTAGCATACCTCTGCCGCATGTTACAAATCAAGCTAGATTGTTTTCTTTAGCATGCTATGATTAGCCACCGTGTTAGTTCATAATAGAAAACCATCATAAAATGTGGTCATCAAAAGTTGACCGCGCCATCAGTGAAAAGATAAAATGAAGTACTTTTAAAGCAATAAATAAAATATATCATGTTACAGATACATAGCATGTTGTTGATTTTCGGACCCTCATGGCGGTCATCTTTAATATTTTAAATTACGCAAGTGTTATATTATTACATAAGCCTACGAGATAACAAAAAGGAAGGAAATAAAAAAGAACCTACCGGTTCATGATATGATATGATATGATATGATACATCTTTCGAATGGACAATATATGATTTCTTACAGGGACATTCCTGAGTTTGCTGCATTGTAAGATGTTTCCGAAGAATAAACTATTTCTTCGATTAAACTTCCATGTTAAATGTATTTTCTTGTTTAGAATGTCAGTGCCTGTATACTTAATGTGTTTATGGTCGTCTTAATTTTTGTAAGAAGCCAAAACTAGATTTCGTCTTCAAATAATTTCGTACGTACGAAAAAAATATATTTTAGGAAATAAAACGACATGTTACCCAGTACAAATATTATAACGATCAGAAACATGTTTAATATACAGCCACTTGTAATTACAATCGTAAAAAACGTCTCTGTTAGTCGATAACATCTTAAAACATAGAGAAAACTCATGAATGTCTCTTTAATGGATACTCAAGGATTTATATAATGGGCATTTATAACACAGCATAACTTAATCCATAATTTTAAAGATATTTTTCACAATGCTAGTTTTGTGGGTATTTTTTTCTTCTAATAGCCCATTTGTCTGGCATATGTTGGATTGTAATCTATATAGTTTTTCATATCAAGACGGCGTGTTGTCGAAGTATTATATACGAACTTGTTTATCAAATTGTCATCTAGGCACATGCCGTGTATGTAGTAATGTATTTATATTTTTCATTTCATTGACATATAAAGACGTAGCGATGCACTAGACAGTTCGGAAATGCAGTCAACATTTATAACAAGGTATACGCATTTGGAACATTTTTCATTGCAATTCTGATATACGTATTCTCACTTTCACTCACTTACTCATTCATAATGACCCCTAATTAGACCTGTTTTCTCCATGTCCAGGCCATTGGCAGAAAGAAGTCCATTACTGTGTTTAACAGTTTGTTTTTGTTTTTTTGTGTGTGCTTTTGTCCCCTTTTGTGGGTTGGGTTGAATTTTTTAAAGGATATGCTAGAATTATTAATGATATTTTCAGTGACACAGCAACGGGGACACGGGGGCCATATCCCCTCTATCAAAACTCTTTTTTTACTATTATTAATTTACTATATTAAAGTTTATAAATTCATACTCCTCCCTCTCTCACTTTCTCTCTATCTGTCTCTTCTGCTCGCTTTGTTTATTTATCTCTGTGTTTCTGTCTTTGTGTGTCTGTCTCTCTGTATCTGCCTCTGTGTCTCTTCTGCTCGCTGTTCCTAAATCCTCTGTCATTTTTTACACACACACACACACACACACACACAGAGAGAGAGAGAGAGAGAGAGAGAGAGAGAGAGAGAGAGAGAGAGAGAGAGAGAGAGAGATCTTTCATGTTGAAACATTAATGATACTTTTATGTTGGTCGTTACCTTTGCTAATGAAAAATATTTTGTTTTTGTTGCAGACCAGTTAAAATGAAATACTTCAACCAACATATCACTGATCTATATTCTAACATGTTTGCGCTGTTTATCAAGGAATGGTCGGTGAGTTTCAAACATTACTGTGATATACTTATCATATGTTCTAGACTATTGTTTCTCTTGCTCATTCTTGCTTATTCATCATGGTGACAAATATGTCCTTGCTTGTCATGTTTGGGCGTATGCTTTTGTTGTTGCTTAATAATCGATATTTCAGATTTTCTAATTACGTAATAACCAATAACACATATTCGCTCAACTGCTGATACATTATTCCGAATGATGAAACCTTTGTCATATTCAGAACATATCTCTACATAAGACAGTAAAGAAGGCTCCTTGATAAGTGCCTTTCACTCTCTAGGACAATACATCCTTCTTTCTTTGTATGTATATTAATATTGCCATTTCCGAGATTGGTTTAACAGTCTCGTTGGGTGAGAAGTAGAGGAGGGCGGCTGCGCGACTCACCCAGTCTTAAAGGGACATTCCCAAGTTTGCTGCAAGCTGCAATGTTTTGAGATGTTTCTGACTAATAAAATATTTGTACGATTAAACTTACATATTCAGTATATTTTCTTGTTTAGAATATTAGTGGCTTCATATTAAACGTGTAATTATAGTCGTTGAAAAAAGTCTCTGTTAGTAGATAGTAGATAGTGGGTTTTTTTATGCGTCCTTGTCTTTCAATACTTTACTCTTTTGTTCTTTCTTTTTTTCTTCACTAGGACCTGGATAAATCTACCGTTTTTCTCACCGCCGCATCGTGTGCACTAGAAGTCTGCAACAGACGGAAGAACCGATACCAGACGATCCTTCCTTGTATGTATTATTAGCGTGACTTCCGGTTCATTTCGTAGGACGGTACTTGAAGGCCATAAACTGACAGACTCTAGTCTTTAAAGGGACATTCCTGAGTTTGCTGCATTGTAAGATGTTTCCTACTAATAAACTATTTCGACGATTAAACTTACATGTTCAAGGGACATTCCTGAGTTTGCTGCATTGTAAGATGTTTCCGACTAATAAAATATTTCTACGATTAAACTAACATATTAAATGTATTTTCTTGTTTAGACTATCAGTGTCTGTATATTCAATGTGTTTCTGGTCGTCTTGATATTTGTAAGAAGCCCAAACTGGATTTCGTCTTCAAATAATTTCGTACGTACGAAACAATTTATTTTAGGGGAAAAAAACAACGAAATTTAACCCAGTACAAATATTAGAACGATCAGAAACATGTTTAATATACAGCCACTAATATTTTATGTATGAAAATACATCTGATATGTAATTACAATCGTAAAAAAAGTATCTGTTAGTGAATAACATCTTAAAACGTGCAGCAAACTCAGGAATGTCTCTTTAAACATGGCTTGTATGCGTGCGAACCTAAATATATTTATAAACATGTACATGTACCTCTGAGACGTAATGGTTATGGTGTCGAGCTCTAGTCTATTTTCTAAAAAATAAAATTAAAACCATTATGATTATTACTGCACTGAGAATTTTCACAAACTTGATTTGGCTTCGTACACAATACACTGGCGTAGAATGTAGGAGGGGGGGAGGGGGGCACACACAATCACATATATATCCCCCCGCNNCCCCCGCACACACACACACACACACACACACACACACACACACATATATCCTCCCGCTTCCTACACCAGTGATATATGTGCCCCCCACTTTTTGGCACCTCCCTACGCCACTGCGATAAATATCACACATCCAATGGTAATTTTTTGATACGATACATTTGACAAAGGGTACTTTTTATTTATTTCATCTTTTAAAATTTAAAAGCGTGGGCGACCTGTTCAAATAGGAACGCCTGAGCGAAGAAGAAGAAGCAATATACATATGCCACAATTGATATCGACAGTGTCCGACAAAAGTGGTAAATTGTTCGAAAGCGCCACTCATGGTCTCACGAAGAAATGGCCAAGCGACTCATTGACAGGTAGGCTCTCGGCACTGATTGTTCGTCTTACTTCAAATGTCCATTAAAAAAACCCCTAGTATTGAGGTTTTAAAACTATAAATGCTACTATAAAGCACTACTGACGTCATTGTCGTTAACAATTTCGTACCAATTTTTTATCGCCCCAATTTATTATTATTTATTTATTTTGTAATTTGTAGGAAACATTAGCGTAGAGCAAGGATTTTTTTTAAATTTCATAATGTCAAAAACAAATTGTGCAAACAGATGCAAATGGACCTCAATTAAATGAAACAAAAATAATAATACTCATTTGATGTTAAGAATTCTCGTGCGAACAGTTATAAACATATCACGTGACCAGTTACTGCAAAGGCATGTGTTCGATTTTTTGCTGAAATGTGACCCCACTTCGCTAAAGTCAGAATTGTTTGTTTCAATGTATTTCTTAAATACTATCGTTTCCTATATATTTGTCCTTAACTGTAGTCCAAATTTCATCAGTTTCTGCATTTCTTGATGTTTAACGACACATTCAACATATTTTATTTACGATTATATGGCGTCAGACATATGGTTAAGTACCATACAGATATTGAAAGAGGAAACCCGCTGTCGCCACTTAATGGGCTACTCTTTCCAATTAGTCTCCATGTAAATAAGTTCCGTTTCATTTGAAAGAAATAGAAAGGTGGATTTTAAAACAAAAAAAACAATATATTTGTGTGCAATAAATAGAAGAAAAAAAAAAAAAGAAAAAAAAAGAAAGAAGAAGATGTTAATGCATTTTGAGAAGCGGGGGAGGGGATATTACCATAGTCTGCTCACTGCTGGGAAGGACTGTATGTGGTTATGGGTTTATGTGCCACAAAACATTTTGAACAGCGGTTCGCTTACTATAATTTATCTTTAATTATTTATGTATTCATTAATTTCCCAGATTTAATTATGGTATGCAATTTACTGTTCCGTGTCCTCTGGCAGAAACCCTTGTTGTACTGTGGATATGTCACTGAGCAAAAGATTGGATTCCACTAGAGGCATGTTAATTATGGTATCACCTTGGATACAGAGTTAGTGCACCACAAGACACATTGGCTTGGACCAATGGTGTAACCACTTGTAGACTGTAGGCAGTGATCCTACTTTTTGGTCTCTGTCCCGTTTCATTATTTTTCCTAATTTTGTTTTCGTTTTGCTATGTTATTTAGGATGTAGGGGGCCATGTGCACCCTTGTCTCAAACGCTTATGGTAGACAGCCTGAGATTCGTAGAGAGGACACACATTGCTGTTTGGTAGTAATGTTAATATAAATATGTTATGCAGGTTCGGGCTTTTTTTTAATTATGGCAAACATTTGCCTCTTCCCCCCCCCCCTCCCACTGAAGCAAATTTATTGCTTATTCAAATATATTTTCCAGGTGACCCCATAAACTTTGCTCATAAATTCTTGCACACTCACTTGTTACAGATTATTCAATTTGGTGAGGTGAAAACAAATGTCAGATGATAATTATATTTAGTACATGTCAGGGCTAGCTCTGAACAATGAAATTATTTTGCTCACCATTGGGCTATTTCTCGCTCCAGCCAGTGCACCAGGACTGGTATATCAGAGGCTATGGTATGTGCTATCGTGTCCAGATGTGGGATGGTACATATAAAAGATCCCTTGCTGCTATTAAAAAAAGAGTAGCCCATAAAGTGGCCGCAACGGGTTTCCTCACTCAATATCTGTGTTCCATAACGATATGTCTGACGCCATATAACCGTAAATGAAATGTGTTGAGTGCGTCGTTAAATAAAACATTTTCTTCCTTTATTTTGCCCAATTAAACTAAAATTTCGAC
>JAECMU010087594.1:0-11768 GCA_016106625.1 Dracogyra subfuscus
GGAGAAGTAGTTTTTGAAAACCTGCACAATGTTTTTTGGTCATGTGAATTATGCAGCAATGATAAAACATTTAGACACCAATGCAAAGTTTATGAAGTATGGATCTTTGTCTCAAATAGAATGAAATATGTGAATCTCCATTAATCAAACTATTGGTAACTACACCAAAATATAATAATAGCATGTTGGATCAAAAGCCTTTTACAAAACAAAAAAACATTTATATATTTGCTTGACACTATTTTAAATTTTGTAAATATGCCCTGCTGGCTTTATTTCAGCCACTTAAGATGCAGGTTTAAATTATGAATTAAATATGTGTTGTATTTACAAATGTAGTTGGTACTGCCATTATAATAAAAACGCTTTGTCAGAAAGAATTGTGTTTCTTTTCATTTCAATAATATGTTACAAATTGGGTTAGCACATTTTGCCTGAATATCTATCATTTTTGCCAGAATTGAGGACATGCTTCAGCTCTAGGGGAGGGGGGCAGTTGCCATGTTGCCTCGTACACTTATCTTATGAAGGAATTCTTATAAAGGAATCCTTTAGTCCGATGTACTTTCCAAAGCAGCAGTCTATGTTGACTAACTTATGATAAAGGTTTTTTTTTTTTTTTTGGTTGGTTTGTTTAACGACGCACTCAAAACATTTTAATTACGGTTATATCGGCGTCGGACATATGGTTATGTCGAGAAAAAACCCCAGTGGTCAGCTGACGGGGATCGATCCTAGACCGACCGCGCATCAGGCGGGCACTGTACTTATGATAAAAGATGCTTTTGTTTAATGACACAAATAGAGCACATCGATTTATTAATCATCGGCTATTGGATGTTAAACATTTTGTAATTTTGACTAATTTTAAGATAGGAAATGTGCTACATTTTCCCTATTAGTAGCAAAGGATCTTTTGTAGGCACCATCCCACAGACAAGACAGCACACACCAGGGTCTTTGAATTACCAGCTATGGTGCACTGACAGGAATGACAAATCCCAAACTGGCTGGGTATCAAGCAAGCACTTTACCCCTGGGCTATGTCCCACTCTAATTTAAGATAAATGCTGATGTTCAGCCATCTTTAAAAGTTATTTTTTGTTACACACCCATGTAGGAGATCATGTGGTATAGCCTTATTGTCTGCAACATATTCTCTTGGAGATTAGTTCTGAGATTAGTCCATGAGCCTAGACCCCAAATTTTACCAATTGGTACCATCTGAGGGCACCAAACTTAACTTATGCTTTTTTGGTAAGAGTATGTCTGTGTGTCTCAAAACAGCATGATGGACTTTGCTGCAGGGTTGCTTGTTGTGGTATTGTAACGGAAACTTTTGCCTACGTCTCGGTGAACAGAAGACTTGTGTCTATATCAGCGCAACCTTATCTTATCTAGGTAGCTTACGGTCAAAACATTAGTTTTAGTAGAGAGGGGTTATTATTTTTTTAATTTAATGTTTCTCTGTATTAATATACAGCAAATTTTAATCACAAACTAAACTGTATTTGTCAAAATTCATTGTGAGTTCATTTTGAACTATCTAGCGGGCAGTGGTACAGTGCCCGCCTGATGCACGGTTGGTCTAGATTGATACCCGTCAGCTTACCACTGGGGTTTTTTCTCGACATAACCATATGTCCGACGCCAATATAACCGTAATTATAATGTGTTGTGTGTGCGTAGTTAAACAAATTAAAAAAAAAAAAAAATTAATCCAAGATGGCTGCCAATGCATTACCTAGAACAAGGAAATTGTAATTTATCACATTTTACATCAACAAGGAAGATATTTTTGTTATTGAATTAATTGTAATGGCAAAACAATTTATTACAGATACCGCTTAAAGGGACATTCCCAAGTTTCTTGCATTGTAAGATATTTCCGACTAATAAAATATTTCTACGATTAAACGTTCATATTAAATATATTTTCTTGTTTAGAATATCAGTGTCTGTATATTCAATGTGTTTCTGATCGTCTTAATATTTGTAAGCAGCCCAAACTGGATTTTGTCTTTAAATAATTTAGGTACGTACGAAAAAATATTTGTTTAGGAAATAAAATGAAATATAACCTAAACAAATATTAGAACGTTCAGAAACACGTTTAATATAGTCACTAATATTCTAAACAGGAAAATATATTTAATATGTAAGTTTAATCGTAGAAATATTTTATTAGTCTGAAATATCTTACAATGCAAGAAACTTGGGAATGTCCCTTTAAGATGATATCATTATATGAGACTGTTTAAATTTATTTTTCCATCTCTGTATTCCCAATAACAAAACAAATTTAAAAAGTTAAACACCACCACTAGAGCACATTGATTATTAATCATCTGCTCCCAATAACGAGTAGTGTTATTCCCACTATTGCTTTCATTTAAACATACCAGCCAGTGCACCACAATTGGTGTAACAAAAGCTGTGGTATGCACTATCCTGTCTGTGGGATGGTGCATATAAAAGATCCCTTGCTGCTAATCGAAAGAATAGTCCATGAAGAGGTGATGGTGGAGTTCCTCGCCTTACCTTGCTCAACTCTTTGTGGTCCTTAACCATATCTCGACGCCATATAACAGTAAATAAATGTGTTGAATGGAAGGGAGGAAATGTTTTATTTAACACACTCAACACATTTTATTTACAGTTATATGGTGTAAGACATATGGTTAAAGACCACACAGATTTTGAGAGGAAACCCGCTGTCGCCACTTCATGGGCTACTCTTTCAGATTGGCAGCAAGGGATCTTTTATTTGCGCTTCCCACAGACAGAATGGGTCGTTACATTGCAAACAGTATTGTAAAATGCTAAAGCTAAACATTCCACACTTTATTTGAAAACAAGGATGACATCGTTATTCGATGTTATTTGTCATCATGTTCAATATTTTATCAGTTGCAGTCTGGGAAAATCCTCACACATTACAGCATTATTCAAGGGCGGTTTTTCCCCTTTTAGAATTACATAAAATTTAAATGGCTTGAAAATAACAAAAGTCGGCTAGTAGAGAGGTCAAATCCCTTCAGTGGTGGACCCATTCTTAAATTAGTCCCTCTCCCCAGCCAGTGCCCCACACCTGTTATGTCATGTCCAAGGAAAAGTACATACAAAAGATAGCTTGCAAAGGGAAAAATGTAACGGGTACCCCATGATTAGCCAAAGATTAATCAAAAACATAATGTTTTTGATACACAAACTAAACTTTTAAACGAGAAAATATATTTTGTATCATGTTTGGCAGCAAACTTGGAATATATCAGTTCCACCACTAGTGACAATATATACAATCTTGACATGTAGGTAAACAGAAATTTGAAGCCCAAAAACTATCTACAGAATAAACAATGCAGCAGTTTACATTTACTTTTTTAAACCATACCCAACGACTTTACCTTCCCACAGTACTTTATGGTCAAATAAACTTTTTACTTTTGATGATCCTAGAACAAATTAGTAGTATTGAAATCTGCTGCTCCCATACCATTGGCTACTCTTTTCAATTAGCAGCAAAGGATATTTTATATGCAGATATAACACAGCCTTTGTCAAACCAGTTGTGGAGCATTAATTTATGGACCAACCAAACACATTTTATTTACGGTTATATGCCGTCAGACATATGGTTAAGGACTACATGGATTTTTAGGTAACCCACTGTTGCCACTTCTTGGGCTACTCTTTATGTCGATTAACAGCAAGGGATCTTTTATTTGCGCTTCCCACAGGCAGAATAGCACAAACCATGGCCTTTGATGAACCAGTTATGGGACCAACCAATGGAGATAAACTGATAATCTATTTGAAGTAAAATAAATATTCATATCAAAATATATTTCAATAATAAAAAATAAAAACCAGAACAAAACTGTTTCTTGCAAATTTATTGACCATATTGGTGTTCATGAATACAGTGCACACACTAGAAATGAACTATACAGAGACGAAAACACATGAAATCATGAATGATGATTGTGATGAGTGTCCAAAATGATCAGACCACCACACCAGAGAAAGTTACTAAGAAAACCATTTTTAAAACTTCATATAGGTCAAACACTACACAACCAATGTCATGTTGTCATGATCTATCAACTTACAAATTCAGTATTTACAATTTGAGTTGATCTGGTTAATGTTGTTGCTAATTATCAATGCTGGAAACTATGACAAGTCCAGAGTAATTGCTAATCTACACAGTGACACATACGTAAAAGTCAAATTTAAAATGTTACTTGAACATACTGCTGAAATCTTGATTAATAACACATTAAAAATGTTTAAAAAAAAAAAAAAGTTTTTATTGCATTGAATATTTAAAAATAAGCAGTACTAAACAACTGAAGTACATTTCTAATGGAAAAAAATAATAATTGCAATTCCAAATTTTTTTCTCTAAAATCTTAAAAATAAAACATAGCGAGGTAGCCATTTGATTGTTGAGGTCACCCTTAATCTAGTTATACGTATCTGGACTATAACCAAGTTTTCAAAATATATAGCAGAAAATATTCAACATGAATCAGCATAGCATGGGAATACTTCAGTCAAAACTGAAGAAATGGTTTAAACACGTACAACAAATGAAAAAAAAAGATAACTGCTTGTCATGTATGAATGATACACATCTACACCATCCAACAAGCTGTCTAAATCAAAAATACTAAACACATGCATGGAATTTGATGCATACACACAATGCACGTACGATAGGTTTTGAGTCTGCAAATAATTTTTAACTTTCAGTAATAGCAGTTATTAACTATTACTTCCTGGATACAGATGCACCTAATTAGCACTGAGTTATGCTAATTATTTGGCATGAAAGTGAACGAGAATTTATTTACTTTTATATCTTTCACTTATCACTCAGGTCTTCAAATTTGCTCCTACTCAATCGTCTTTCTCATGTTCCTGAGCTTCTTCACCATTAGCAACAGCTTCTTTTACTGGGGAGTGAGACTTTGATCGAGAGAAGGATCGAGACCTAGATCGGGATCTTGATCGTGATTTGGACTTCTGGTTTACTGGTGACTTGCTCTTTGATCTATCTTTCGTTTCTTTCTTGTCTCGGGACGCACTCCTGCTTCGACTACGACTACGACTGCTTCGGCTCCTGCTGCGACTTCGCGAACGACTTCTAGACCTCCTGCTACGAGAACGAGATCGGCTGCGACTCTGGCTACGAGAGTATGATCGGCTGAAAAGAAAAGGATGGTCAATAACAAACCAGTACTTTGTATGTTAAATATAAGAGGTTAAACATTGCAATTATGATATTCTGTTCAGCTAACAGAAAAAGTCATATAAAAAGCACATTTAGTGTGTTATGAACCATTAAGATTTTTATATTAATGTAATCAGACATTACATTAGCCCTGTATTAAAACATTTTATTTGCATACCTTCTTCTCTTAGGTCGGTCTTCTATTAGTTTGATTTTTCTTCCATTGATCTCAGTGGCATCCAACTTCTCATAGGCATTCTTCATATCCGAATAGGTGGCAAACTCAACAACTCTGAAATAAGAAAAAACATTTACCCGAGTTATTATAAAATAATGAATAACCCATTAAAACAACCAAGCCACTGCAGTGACCTATAAATGGCAAGCTATAAAGTTTCAATGCTAAATGGTAACAGCATCTTAAAGGTTTTCATAAGTTCTCACCAATAAAAAATATTTCTAAACAAGAACTAAAAAGACTTATAAAAAGTTCAATGTTTACACCACAATTAATAATATAGACAAAGACATCAAAAAGGTCCTGAATTATTGTAATTTTAGTTAGTTTGTGCATGTGCCCACCCAGGTTATGATAAACATCACAGAAATTACTTACCCTTCG
This sequence comes from Dracogyra subfuscus, assembly GCA_016106625.1. Lineage (NCBI taxonomy): Eukaryota > Metazoa > Mollusca > Gastropoda > Neomphalida > Peltospiridae > Dracogyra > Dracogyra subfuscus. The sequence continues at coordinate 5,862 of JAECMU010087594.1, forward strand.
TTTCTGTGTTTTTTGTGGGCATCAGCATAAGTAACCTCTCCAGCTTGTCGCATGTAATCTTTCAAGTCCTTAAAAAAATGAAACACTCATTAAAACAAAGTCAGTTCTTGAAAAGGTAATAATATAACTAAGATGATAAAATATAAGACAAATGTAATTTTAACATAGCATATTGTTTGAAAGAATAAAGTGAAATGTTTTTAGTTAACTAACAAGCAAGCAAATACCAAACCAAAGATGCAAGTAAAAAAACAAAAACCCCATTAATTTTTTTTACTAAGACATGAGGCATTTTATGCTGTTAAAAAAACACATTAAGAGATGGGGAGAATCAGGCTTTTTTTTTTATTAATTACAACACATTGATTGATCAATATATTGCCTACTGTAAGTCAAAGAATTTATAATTCTGACAGTCTTAGAAGACCTGCTACATTTTTCCATTAGAAACTATTGATCTTATATGCACCATTCCACATATAGGAACCCACACCATAAAGCAGCTCTTTTTAAAACATTACCTTTGAAAAATAAAAGTTTGCTACAAAAAATTCAGGGTCAAGGTACAATATTTTAGGTAACGATGATAGTCTGATTTTTTGTTTACCCTTTATGCAGTATATCAGTAGTTATATTATACCTCACCGGTTCTTTTAAATTAAATATAATTCAACGACAGACTTTTACTGATCTAAGATTTCAAAATATTGGTTTCAGGATTCAACGTTAAAACATTTTTTTTTAACAGCAGTCTGTCTGCGTTTTTCCAGGAATGGGAGATTTTGATAATTGTTTTGTATTTTGTTTTACAAAATTAAACCATTTAATGGATAAATAAATAAATGAGAATGACAGGGAAATATTGTTTTTTGAATAATAATTTTATTTAATTTGGATTATTCTGATTGAGGCAATTCCTTTTTATCTTGTAGTCGAGAATTTCATCAGAGACCACAAATGTTCCCACTATTTGTTTTAAGTAATGAACTAGAGACAACAGTGTCCCACATTCCATCAGTTGTAACATACCTGTTCATTTCTTACATTTGTATATCCACTATATATTAGTTTATGGGATAGAAATTTTAAAGTTCGTTTTGTTTAACGACACCACAAAGAAAGAAGGAAATATTGTATTTAACAAACTCAACACGATTTACGGTTATATGGCGTCAGATATATGGTTAAGGACCACACAGATTTTGAGAGGAAACCCACTGTCGCCACTTCACAGGTCACTCTTTTCGATTAGCGACACAGGATCTTTTAAATGCACCATCCCACAGACAGGGTAATACATACCACGACCTTTGATATACCAACACCACAAATGGGGATAAGAATTTAGTGTAAACGTATCCTTTTATTTGCATTAAACAAAACCCCAATATCTTGCAAGATGGGTTCATCATAAATTAAAGAAAATCTTAGATGGCTAGATAAACCACCACTGTAATACAATAATTATAATATGCTAAATACATTATTGCAGCATTGCTTCAACTCTATTAAAAAAGAATAATTAAAAAAATATATCAAAATATAAAAAAGAAAAACAGGCTATTCCAGAAGGAAACGCGATGATAATCAAAACTGATGTGTAATTAAAACACTTATTTTGACTCATTATTTCAATCTTTTATTGTTCACAATAGTATTAATTACTATTTTCTAGCATTACTGAAATGAATGTGGCCATGGATTTACAACGCTTGACTCGTTACAGCACACTGCATGACACTTTGGAAAACAATAGCCCATTTTACAGGAGACTGATTATCTGTTGGTTGATTATGATAATAAACTGAACAAGGTAAAATATTACAGTGTGTGTGCGTATAAACCATTTCCTGTTAATATGCCGGTTCATGTTTACTCGAGGATACAGTCCTCTTTCCAAAGTAAAACACTGTCCAACATACGGTGACATGGTGCCAAGTGAGCTCTGACATTAAACAAGTCCGGGTCTTGAGACTGTTGTGTGATTTTGTTTTTGAAATCTGATTGTGTCAAGAATATTACGGCGACTTTCGACTTCTCACTACTGCTAATAGCTTGGCGACCTAGCTAACTTTTGGTGAGAAATAAGAGCTCATTTCGCCGACAAGATTAGGGCCTGGTTTTTCACTAATATACATTTCCACACATCAGGCAATACACTATTAAAATAAAAGGAGGCAATACAATAGTGAAAAAAAGTAATATTAGCAAGTAAAGAATTTGCTACTTGTGATGTAATACAATAATTTTCATTCTGTCCAAAAAATAGCAGTAGAGCTCTGCGATAAATTTCGTAAATCATACAATTTTTTTTTAGCTAGTTACAAAAACTTAACTCTCTTCTGGAATAGCCCTATATTCATACAATACAAATGTACATTACAGAATCTGCATCAGTATGAACTGGAACACTAAACTGCATTTACCTTGCTTAAAAAACAAACTGAAAGGTCAAAGCAGGTAGATACCTATCAAAGCTTGTCTAATTGCCTCGGGCTGAATGTGCCAGAGTGCCGAACATCTGGTTTGATCCTGCATCCTTCGAGTTCAATGTAAGATTACATCAGTAAACCCGCAAAGCCTAGCCCGCAGCTTGGTAGGAGGACACAAGAAGCCAAACAGTAATCAACCAGACCTTTTCTTTTTTAAGGGAGGAAGCCAGCCAGACAGACTCCTGACAATTATCTGAAATTCAAACTTCCCAAGGCAAGCCAGCTCTCGAGGCCTGAACTGGGCTACGAACAATAGACTGGTACTGGGGCGCAAGAGACATGCTTCAAAAAACCAGACATCACTGGACGATAATAGAACCCAGTTGACCAATGAGACCCTGTTGATCGGTTCATACAATTCTGGTCCCCTGAAAGGTGGTCACTAGCCGAAGTGTGCAAGTGGATACCTCCCCTCAGAGACTGGCCTTCAATTCAGAGCGTCTGACCCAGTCATGATCTCATCAAGATATGCTGTCGGGGAAACAATGGCTTTTTATATTAGTTATAGCCAAATAACAGAGCAAAACAGCAAAACATATCTGATATAATATACTTTGAACATTACTTTGTTTTATATTAAAAGGTGAAAACACCAATCAACTTTTGTATAATAAAATTGAACACCTGTAAATGTTCATCTTTAAAATTACTTTTATTTATTTTACCCCCAATTCCATTATTCAACTTATTTAAGATCAATTCTTATCAGTAATGTGTAATTTATTTATATGAATTTATTTTTATTTAAAGTTAAAAAACGGACACAAGCAAATTTAGAAGACAAATAATTTAACTTACAGAATATATTATACTCAAACCCCAGTCTAAATGGTGAAATCAGAAATAATGCAACATGGCACCCACCTCTACCCCCATTAGTTTAAATCACCCAAACATTTACAAATTCTAATTGTAAAAATGCATGTTAATATACAGAATGGAGGCTTTATCATGGACAAGGGAAATAAACTGAGATGACGGATCATATCAATTTATAGTACATGATAAACTTCAATAAAACAATAAAAAAAGGAATTGTAAAAGAAAACCAATACAGAAAAAGCAAACTTTGCAATAATTTAACCCTCTTACATACCTGCCAGCTGACACGAGATGATAAATTTTCAACAATAATACGATATTCTGTTCTTGTTGGAGGACCATACCTGAGAAGAAATCAAGGTAACAACAATAATACAAACACACTAGCACATCAAATATTGTCCTAAAATCAATGCACATGTATTTTCATTGGGAGCAGGTCAACTCGCTCCAAAACCAACCTGCCCCAGCAGTTGGTCAACTCGCCCCACAATTTACTCAATTCATACAATGTGCATTAAATATTGTTGAATATGCACAGCAGTACAAAAGCCTTGCATGATCGTTCCTTTACAGAAATAGCGGCATTTCACTGTAATATTAGTAAATAAAATGAATAAAATGCCATCAAATTTGTAGATGTCATTTTATTGTTTGCAATTATTTATGGACAGTAAAATTTAGGGGGAGTTGTGCAGCAAACAATGGGGCGAGTTGACCAAACACTGGGCTGAATTGGTAGGCTAGTTTACTAGCATTCTTTTCATTCAGCCAAGCACTTATAATACCTAAATTAAGACAGCTCCTCTACAACATATTCAATTTTTTAAAATTACATGCATATTTATGAGGATTAATTTGTTTAGGTCCATACACCCTACAGTGTTAAAAAATAAATAATTTGAAATAATAATAAAAGATCTTGACAGCTATTTCTTTTGAATATTAAAGATGCACCTTGAAGATGATGCCATTAAAGAGATTAATAATGACTAAAAATAATGGGAATGTAAATAGTGTTAGGTACTTGTTCCGTCTTGATCCTGAACCACCACCACCACCTCCTCCTCCTCCCCCTCCTCCACCACCACCACCTCCTCCTCCTCCTCCACGCCTTCGTCCTCCATAACCTCCTCTATCTCGGTCTCGGAAAGAATCTTCTCCTCTTGGTCCCCGAGCATGCTCAACTACCACACTGGAATCAACAAGATACATACATTTTAATATGTAATTCATTATTAATAAAATAACATCTGCATGTGAGCAACTTGTCCTGAATTTTATAATAGTGTTGGGGATACAGCTCAGTAAGTAGGGATCTATTCTGAAATGCTCGAGTCAAAGGATCTTGGTGGACCCATTCTCTTGAGTGGGATAAATACAAGCCAAGGGTTTAAAATGGATTACAAATCAAAAATAAATAAAGAACAGATAAAATTTTATTTCACCTGTAATGATTTTTGAGAATATGCTGTGGACTGATAACAAAAATAGCCCTTATGCAGACAATCATATATTGATCATACTAATAACACAAGATTTCTTTTAAATTACTGTACAACTGGTATAGGGCAATAACCAAATGCCTGGAGTACAGAAATTTTCCTAGAACATTATGAATGATGAAAATTCAAATAACAGAGAATATTGGCAAGTTGTTTAGTGCAAACATTTTTTTACTATATGTGCCTAAAATTGTTGGCAGAACCCGAATATGGTATGCCTTATTCAATGATGGAAACAAACATTCAGTAGTAGGAACATGAAATCTTAGAATTATTTGTATTGTACCGTTCTCCACAAAGGTCTTTTCCATTTAACTCATACACTGCATCATCTGCATCTCGGTAATCTTCAAATTCCTGAAAGTTAAAAAATAATTTTTTTACACAAATATTTAAAAACATTTCACCTTTTAAAAAGATGAATTTAAAATTTGTTTTTGTTTAATGACACCACTAGAACACATTGATAAATTTAATCATTGTCTAATGGATGTCAAATATTTGATATTTTAGTGTTCAATGTTAAATTTATCTGCCTACACGTCAAGGTAATTCAACAAGCAGGGCTTTCCCCAGGGTGTTTAGCTGATACGGCGCGTGCTCCCTTAGCCAGCCAAGTAAGCGCCTTCATGTCTGGTAAGCGCCATAATTGCAGGACCGTGTCGGCTTAATTTGTAAGACGTATACAAAACAATGGAGCTGTGATCTGTAACGTCATTCACTGTTTTAATTGTCGGCGGGCTTGTGCTGGTCACGTGGTACGGGTGATCGGCTACTACTAATCCGCCAGATAACAGATAACTGCTTGTTGTAATAATGTCTATATGCTAATTTTAATAATCACGGTTATTAATTTTAACGGCATTCATTCGACATGTTTGACAGCGAGTCAACGTTTGGAAGATATGTAACTTGCTATTTTAATTTTATAAAGTCTTTGAACCAAAGTAATAAAAACAAACCGACAATGCATGTCAATTTGAATACACATGCCAGTTCAGGGCCGAATGACGTATTGGCTATCGCAAGGGCTGAGTTCAGCCAGACCGAGTGAAAAGAAAACGTTCGCTAAACTGGTTTGTGCGCTT
>JAECMU010087604.1:6995-18359 GCA_016106625.1 Dracogyra subfuscus
AGCGAGCGAGCGAGCGAGCTTCATGGATTGTTTTGTTACAATAATAATTATGATCAGTAAATTTAATACTGCTCAGTAGTTAAAACAGACATCATAGTAAAATACGACTAGGAATAGACAGATAAGACTATATAAAGACAGATAAGTTATTTTATACAATTAGCTGCCCTCCTCCGAAAAATATTAAGAATAAAAGTTTGTTTTACTAAAAACATTTCCATCATTTGTGAAGCTTCCTAAACATAAAAACTCCCTTCTGCTACCGTCACAGTGTTCTTTGCAAACTGTTTTCATCATACTGGCTTAGTTACTTACTGCTTTCTACAAAGGTATGTGTGTATGTATGTGTGTATGGAGGGATGAAGGGATGGAGGGATGGATGAAGGGAGGGAGGGAGGGGTGGAGGGAGGGATGATGGATGGATGTATATATATATATATATATATATATATATATATATGGATGGATGGATAGCTTAATGGGTGGAAGAACTAATATATTAACATATGGATACGTGTGTGGGTGGTAGGCTGAATGAATGAATAGACGTAAGCTTGAATTAATCGACGATTGATGAATGAATACAATAATAAATAAATAAATGGACGGACGGACGTGTGGATGGGTACATGGGTAGAACTTAGGTCAGTGAGTGATAGATGGATTAATAAATATGTGTATGTATGCATATAACAGACACCGAGACAGACACATATACAGACACACAGACAGACAGACACACAGACAGACAGACTGACAGACATATAGACAGACAGACATACATGTGCATACAGACAAATCAAGCTGTATATATTTGACCTCTGTCAGCATATGTTTAATAGTTGGATTAGTTAATGTAATACAGTAGTATGTATATGACAGGCAAACAGACAGACAGCATGACAGACATACAAGTGAACCTGTATATTATATCTGACCTCCATCAGCATATGTTTCATAGTTGGATTAGTTAATGTAATACAGTAGTATGTATATGACAGACAAACAGACAGACAGACAGCATGACAGACATACAAGTGAACCTGTATATTATATCTGACCTTCATCAGTATATGTTTCATAGTTGGATTAGTTAATGTAATACAGTAGTATGTATATGACAGACAAACAGACAGACAGACAGCATGACAGACAGACAAGTGAACCTGTATATTATATCTGACCTTCATCAATATATGTTTCATAGATGGATTAATTAATGTAATACATTTGTATGCATATAACAGACACACAGACACACACAGACACACAGACAGACATACACACACAGAGACAAATAAAGCTGTATATATCTGACCTCCATCAGCATATGTTTCATAGATGGATTAATTAATGTAATACATTTGTATGTATATAACAGACAGACAGACACACACAGACAGACAGACACAGACAGACACACACACAGACAGACAGACAAACAGACAGACAAACAGACAGCAAATAAAGCTCTATATATCTTACCTCCGTCAGCATATGTTTCGCACCCGTAGCCATCCTGCAGACCCGTCGTCCACGTGCCCTCGTACCTGGCACCCGAGGTGGTGCTCTGCCTCACCCCGTAGCGTCCCTTGAAGCCCTGGGTCCACTCGCCCCGGTAGGTCCACCGACCCTTTGTTTCGGAGCCTAACCCATGGCGCTTGCCCTGGAACCACTGCCCCTTGTACGTGTTGCCGCTCGGCCACGTGTAAATACCCGAGATCTCAAATCCGTATTGCCAGGCCCCGGCGTACTCGCCCTGCCCCTTGGGGCCGGTGCAGACGCCGTGTCCGTGGGCCTTGCCGTCCTCCCACCCCCCACAATAAGTTCCCCCATCGTCGAAATCAAAACGTCCCCCTCCCGAGGTCATTTAGCCGATTCTTGTCAAATGATATGCGTGGACAGTATCATTTACCTGGATTATTCATTCCAAATGAATTGGGGTTTTTTTTTTCTTTAAATATTATATATAAATATATATAGAATATAGAATCATATAATAGTCTCCGTCATCTTGCGTGAGTCGACGGGTATCACATACTGGCCGCTTGAAGACTGGCCGAACAAATATCACAGAATGTGCGAAATTGAGTTATCCATCCTATGAAACCAAGCATCTTCCGTTAAACAAAACCTTGATGTCGGTGATGATAATTATATATTAGTAAAGCGAGATCGAAAACAAACGAAAGCTGTTGTAGTGAAAGCAAAAATTAAATCCATCGACACTGTATATACCTCCGGGTGTCCGTCCTCCTCGACAAACGTGTATGTTTACCAGAATATTATTATATATTATTTCACTTTCTTCTTTCCTTCTTTCTGTTTCCTTTTCCTTTTACATCCTTTACAAGAGAGAAAGAAAAAAACAACGTAGATAAATTCTGCTATTTAATTTCGCCAGAGATTACCTTCAGCTGCTTATGTCCACTTTCTGCGATGCCATGGAAACAGAAATATTCCCGTCTGTGCATTCTGAGAAACTACGATTGCTGGTCGGCCATTGAAAAACCCACAGTTAACTCTTACTCGCCTTCAACGCTAAAATAAAAGAACGTGTTGGTGGTGCAGGCTGATACCTATCTCTCTCTTCTTCTTCTTTTTCTCTCAACTGTTGCCGTTGTGTCGTTTGGCACTGAGCAGGCAGGGGCGGCGTGCGGCAACGTCAGAACCTCACCCGCTCGTTGCTTTTCTTCCCACCTCGGCCCGACTCCGAAAATTGCTGCTTGGTCGGCCCCGAATTTTGACCCCAGTTGGTGGCAAAATTAATCATTATTCCATTAAATGACATGTATGGGGCAACGCGAAATACTTTCAACAACAGGAGAGATGAATAAATTATGCCGGAACGTCGGCCATGCAGCCTTTCTGCCGCATCCGATGGTTCCCCATATAAGGAGTCGTGCTCCTATTGGGCAATGGCTACCACAGCCGATTCGCGGCAATACGAGACGACGTGCGCCGTTTCGGAATAGTCGGGTTTTGCTTTCAGAACCGGTAGGTGTAACTCGGTCATTCTCGGATGTACACGCCACGACCGGTAGATGTAAAGTCGTTCATTCTCGGATTTTCTCGCCAGTATAACAATCCCGAGATCCCAGATGTTAACACGGCACGCTTCGCTGCTTCAATCGGAAAAGCCTACATTGTGTGATGTCTGTGGATGGAATCGATAATTGTTTTCCACGCCAATATCATATATGCAGGCTAGGCAGCCAGAACAGGCAAGGCAGACCAGCATCAGTATCGGTAGTATAGTGGTTAACCAATGGGGGACTTAAGGCTGGTGGGTACTGGGTTCCTATCTCAGTACCGGTTCCGACCAAGAACAAAGTTAATAACTCTCTTACTAACTAATAACAGTAATCCACTGTCCCAGACAGATATTCCAGATACCGATGGTGTGTGTGTGCTCAGGATAGCGTGCTTGAACCTCAGTTGAATATAAACACAAAAATTTGTTGAAATGAAGGCAGGCGGGCAGGCAGGCAGGCAGACAGGCGGAATGAACATATTATTAGGCTCAATCGTTAAATCACTGGGTATATCACATCATAAGGTTCTGGGTTCGTACCACAGTATCTGCTACAAACGAAAATGAACAGTTAAAAATTAGTTTTTGTTTTGTTTAACGACCCCACTACTTCACATTGAGAAACTAAATATCAGCTAATGGATGTCAAACATTCAGCAATTCTGACAACAAGGAATCGCTTACTTACACCTTCTAGCAGACAGAACAACACATGTCATGGCTTTTGGCATGTCAGACGCGGGGCAATGTTTGGGACCGGAAATAACTCAATTGATTCACTAGAACTCAAAGCAATATTTTTTTACGAAAATGTCGCGCAGCAAAATTAGGATTTCTGCCAGTCGAAAAAAAGGAATTCCATACTCTGAATTAAGCACCTCTGACGACTGAGCTAAATTTCCACCCCTCACCCACTCTAACTCCCACCCTTCCCCAAACACTAGTATGTGTAAAACAACTACAATGACTTGTCTCTCACTAAAGATTTCCAAGTTTGGAGCTCGACGCGGTAAAACGTTTTTATGTTGCTTGTGTACATAAACATGTACACTGCACGTGCTTTCGTGTGCTCGACTTGGGGATCCTTCACTTCGTTGTTTTTGCCAGCGAAATGAAGTTTTCTTGGTCATGCGGTCATTGGAACTGATTGAACGCTCCTCGTTTCGACAGTCTGCACCACCAGGTTGGATTCTTTTTTAGCGAGATTCCTTGCCTCCACGTCATTTCTCCGGCTGAGTATGTCGACTTGGCACCCAAACGGCCTTAACGAGGCCACTCACGTGGACATATCGATCGGACTTTTAAATTTGCAATATGTGTTCTTTTTTAAATATTATTAAATAGTCCGATCCTCTCTTCTTTCTATCATTTCACGGTCCTTCCAAAATGCTCCAAATTATATTAATATTTGGCCGAGCAGTCAATTCTTTTTATTTTTGGCTTGCAACTTTTTTTTTTTTTTTTATTCTATTAAAAAAATTTCAAAATTCAAAAAATATCGGCCAAGTCTATTTTAGAGACCGCAGTATAGCGAACCATACCAATACGTACGAGATGGATATCAGTCTTAAATTTTATATTACAAATTATTTATTTATTTTAAAAAAAAACACCTAAATCAGTCTTCAGTTTTAAATTACAAATTATTTATTTTAAAAAATTAAACATGTTTTAAGGCATTCCGAATTCAAACGAAACATGTCGTATACCCTCAGGATAATTGGGAATGTTTTCAAATTATTTTTACTGGCGTGATTCTGCAAGTAAGGTTTTAATTGATAGACATGAGCTCCAACTGGCTGCTGTTAGATCCACATGTAATAGTGGAGCTAATTTTAATTAGATTGCACCGATCTTATCGGAGATCGGACTCTGGATGGGCGTGTTCGAAACCCTAGTGGTATATGGGCACGTTAAACTAGTTATCAACATCATCATCATCATCATCTCACTAAAGGCGGTACCACACAATACAAGTGCCTCGTACGAGAATAGCCGACGGCATAGCAACCAAAAAAAAGATAATAATGTTTTATTTAACGATGCACTCAGCACATTTGATTTACGGTTATATGGCGTCAGATACTGAGCGAGAAAACTTCATGGGCTACTCTTTTTCGATTAGCAGCAAAGGTTCTTTTATATGCACCATCCCACAGATAGGGTAGTACATATGTACCAGTCGTGGTGCACTGGCTGGAACGAGAAAACGCCCAACGGGCCCACGGACGAGGATCGATCAAAACCCGACCGCGCATCGAGCGAGCGTTTTACCACTGGGCTACGTCCCGCCCCAAATTGTATATAATTCATGAAAATCCCTGAAATAAAAATTGAAAACTGTACTAGCATTATGATGGCCTTTAACTATATACAAATAACAGGCATAATAAACATTAAAAATGTTGCCTTTCCGGATACGTGTGATGGAATATTAGCAGGAGGATGAGAGGGGGATCTCTGTGCGAGCAAAGATTATAAAATGGGGGGGGGGGCTGTAGTCATGCTTGCTTTTATATGGAAAAAAAACAAAATCAAATTGTATGAAAACGCTTTCAGTAGAACTACAAGTTTGAAACAAACTATATGACATCGACTGTGATTGACTGCGTTAAATTATTACATCTGGAAATTGTTCTCACACCTGTCAGGTGTAATGATACCATTAGTAGCAGCGCCCGCGGAGTGAATTTGAAAGTGAGGTTCGGAGAGGGGGCACTGTCAGTACGAGCAGCCAGAGAATAAAAATGTGAGAGCCTGAAGGGCGTGGACTTGGTATTTGAGTCTCGGGGAGGGGACATACCCTGTGTGTTGCCATTCAGATGTTCAAATACGTTCTTTTGAGTAAAACAATAGGAGAAAATGGTGGCCCGAGTACCCCTTATAACCCTTGTTCCGCTTCCCTAGTGTGGATATTATAGTGTCAATAATTATTATAATACAAAAAAACATTAATTAATTTTTCACCTATAAAAAAACAACTTTTTGATCTTTATTATGCCTGTTATTTGCAAGTAGTAATAGGGCATCATAATGTTTGGCTTAATACACTTTATAATTCTTCGAACCATGGATTTAAAAAAATATTTTTAAATGTGTTTTTTTAAAAAAAAAAATTTTTTTTTTTTTATTACCTCCAGATCATAGGCAATGTCAAGGTTGGGAAGCCTTGAATCATTGTCTTACAGTATCGTATAAAAGTTATATACTAATATTATGACTTACAAAAGTATAAAAATATATATTATATGTGATGTTTAAGGTTTTCTGTTTACAAATATGAATCTGTCTAGGCTTCCTCATACAATTAGTTTCCAACTTGTAATATGATGAAATGTATTTATTGATTTTATTATTTTTATTTGTTATTACTGTTGTTGTTGTTGCTTGGGTCCATTAAAAAAAAAATGGCAGGCATCACGGTCACAAAATCAATTTGAGTTTGATGTTTTGGCGCGTTCAGATTATTGTTTGAAATATGAGGTGGTTAGGTTTATCAGTAGCGAGTGGCTGATGTGACATCCTTATCTAGGTATTGAAAAACAAATGCGTACGAATCATGGCAGAAATGTTTACATTTTCTAACCTTGACGAAAGCCGTGTCCGTTTGGCACGCGACCGCCACGTGCTCTTATTAAAATGGCGGCGGTCTGTCAGTCGGAGCAGGCCTAAAGGTTGGACTATACCAATTCAAATCCCATAGGCGACGATGTTAACGTTTGTGGTTAAAAACACTATATGCAATATATCAACTAAACTATGACCCATAAATATCAGTACTACAACCCCTACCTCAAAGTATTAACTGCAGAAAATGGTACCTTGCATGGCTCATTTTCGGTATAACCAGGTTTTTCTACAACACCCCTAGTTTTGCACAAAATTTGAGTACTTTTTTTTTACAGGTACCCCATACATGTTCCATGCACAAGGTTACTTGACACGGTGGTACTAAATCAAATAAAATTGCATACATTTTTAGCCCAGATGAAACTATTTTTTTTTACAACCAACACAGTCACATTTATAACCAATCACAGGACTTGTGGTGTTAACTTCTCTATCAAAAGTTCGGTGCACCTCGAACTTCGACCCAGCCGGAAATTAATTGGTTTAGTGCAACCTAAAACCAGTTTCTGCGAGTTGTGTAATCTTGGCCTCTTTACCTAGCGTAAAATAAACTAGGAAGCGATGGGGAACAAGAAAGAAAATAACACCATACTCATTTATCATTTAGGTAATATCGCGAGATTGTTCTGTCCAGTAAACTGTTTGCAAAACTCTATTCCTAACTGGCATTGAAACAATATACCGGAGGTGCGTTCAGGAGATGGGTGGCGAACGATCGCGAGATACATGTAGCTTGGTTTTCGCGCCTAACGTTAGATGCATGTGGTGTGATAAAAGGCGATGGTACCAGTTAAAATGTTCGCGAGCGCACCTTCGATGAACATCATGTGATAGAACGCAATGGTACCAATTAAAATGTCTGCGAGCGCTCGGCATTCTGTACACGTCATGGGCTATTTCACGATATCACTATGCTTGTATTTAAAGTGATGTTCTCATATTTTATTCCTAATCTGCTTTTCCACTCACAGATGTGGGTGTAGTGAGAGCGTGGTCACCTGTCCGCTTAGCTCTGACACGTCTCGTGGAGAAAACAATCGTCTGGTTTCAAAATATGTTCTAAATAGTTGGTATTAGACGTAAATGTTCTAAATTTTTGAGTGAAAATAAACGAAGATATAATACTGTATATATATCTATCTTCGGAATGATATAATGTCGTTAGTATCTACGACAACCCGTTCTATTAGGCTAGCAATCTTGATTTGAAGTAGGGGAAATTTAATATGTTTTTAATGGATGGTGTATAGTATAACAATATAATTAAAATCAGCTCCACTATTACATGTGGATCTAACAGCTGCCAGTTGAAGCTCATGTCCATCAATCAAAACCTTACTTGCAGAATCATGCCAGTGATTTAATAATAATTTGAAAACATTTCAAATTACGACATATTTCGTGTGAATTACGAATGCCTTAAAATATGTTTTATTTTATAAAATAAGTAATTTGTAATGTAAAATTGAAGACTAATAACCCATACCGCACGTATTGGTATGGTTCGCTGTAGTGCGACCACTAAAATAGACTCGCCCGATATTTTTAGCATGTGTATGCTCCCAAATAACGTTATAAAAGGCGAAGTGTGATTAGTTAATATTTAAATTATTATTTACAGACGAAATGTTACCTGAACATTGGAGTCTACGCAGTGTTGTTAGCAATCTGATTAAAATTAGTTCTACTGGTCTAAATAAGGCATTTGTAATTCACATGAAACATGTCATATACCCTCAGGATAATTCGGAATGTTTTCAAATTTTTTTTTAAATCACTGGCATGATTCTGCAAGTAAGGTTTTGATTGGTGGACATGAGTTCCAACTGGCTGCTGTTAGATCCACATGTAATAGTGGAGCTGATTTTAATTAGACTGAGATTATAATTGTTGGGGTTTGCTGGGATTTATTTTGAGTTTTTTTTAATTTGTTTTGAGGGGGTAACAACGCCAGTAGAGCAAATTTATTGATCATTGGCATCAAACAGTTGGTAATGTTAACACGTAGTCTTCGGAGGACTACCCTAGTTCTGTTTGCACAGGTACCTCATAGATGTTTCAAGTACAAGGATGAGTGGTATTAGATGAAATAAAATTGCATACGTTTTTTGCCCAGATGAAACGTGTTTTTTTACAACCAACGCATTCACATTTATCATCAATCACAGGACTTGTGGTATCAAACTATCAAACTTTGACCCAGCCGGAAGTTATTTGGTTTAGTAATACCGTTAGGCGAGCTCTCTACTGAATTAGCTAAATCCTGCGAGAAGGGAAAGGAATTTTAATACAAAATGACGCAATGACACTTTCAAAAGAGTCACGAAACGTATTATGATTTCATGACGTATAGATCATCTGGAATATAGAACACTGGATATAACCCGTGTTACGTACGAGATGTGATGTCCTTACGCTGGGATTTCCCCCCAAAACTGTGACCGCCGTGTAGATCATCAGTTCTCAAAGTCGAGGCTATATTCACGGTTGCCGTGTATATAGCCACTTACGTGTTAAGTAACAAATACGAAGATCTCTATTGCAAGTGGATTTTACGCAACAGTTAACATGACGTAGAGTCGACTCAATCTGAGCGCAAAAATATCCTTATGGCATCAAATAAGGTCCATACCACACTGGGTCTGGGACTGGGTCTGGTGAATATGGTACCAGTCGAAAATGAAACGGAACAGATTAGAACAGATCTTTACTTCGCTCAATGTCACCAACCGGTAGCATCAGAGACGTATGTCAAGACTGCAAGAGTCATATCTATATAGTATAAATATTAACATAAACAGACACAAATTTTAAATATCAATAACAAAATCCAGCAAAATTAAATAGGTTTTCAGGAGGAAAACTTACTATTTATAATATAAATAAATTCACATAGGATTTTTAAAGAATACTGACACGTTTGCAGATGAAGAGTTCTTCCATTTTGATCACATTAGGTTTCACAAAATAATATTTGTTTAGCAGTCTCATTCGCACATATTTGAGTTTATCTCATATACAAAAATAATGAAACTCATCTCCGATATCGTCTATATTACATAATGTACAGGTCCTTTGTTCTCTCGGTACACTTGAGCATCTACCTTTCTCAATTACGGTAGTAAGAATGACTAGATAGACGAAATCGGAGAAAAGTAATATAATATTTCTTATTTGAGATTTTAAAATAACTTTCAAATTTTATTTTATTTTTAAATAGTATGCATTTGGAACGCTTTCCTGATTCGGTAATGCTACTATGCCAGTTTTGAGTAAACTGGTCTTCTAGTCGTAATTTTACAGTTATTTTTAAATAGTATGCATGTGGAACGCTTTCCTGATTCGGTAATGCTACTATGCCAGTTTTGAATAAACTGGTCTTCTTGTCGTAATTTTACAGTTATTTTTAAATAGTATGCATGTGGAACGCTTTCCTGATTCGGTAATGCTACTATGCCAGTTTTGAGTAAACTGGTCTTCTAGTCGTAATTTTACAGTTATTTTTAAATGTGGCATAGACACAAAACATTGTGAATACCATTGTTATAACAAAGTCTGTAAAGTATATCACTGTATAATCCATTTATATTCTGTGCCATATTGAATAAAGTCATAAAACATTAGTTTAGAAATACACACGGATAATTTAGTATTTTTACCTATTATAAGTTGAGCCCAAAAACAAACCATTATACAATATATAATAAAATACAGCGGGGTTTTTTTCTTTCAAATTCACCATATTATATAAAAGCAGGGGTATCGTTTCTTTCTGGAGCTAAATATCTTACAAATTGTATATGGAGTTTTTCTATCATATGGAAGGTTTTTAAAGCCCCATACCTCACATCTGTACAATAATATTGTTTCTACAACAGAATCGAATAATTTGATTCGATATTCCAAAGACAAGCAAAGTTCGTTGCATTTTAAAAAAATATAAAACATAGTTTTCTGAGCTTCTTCGAAGGTTTTCTTGCATATGTTAAAGTTATTGTTTTTATGAATCCAAACACCAAGATATTCGTCTGCATTTTCTAGCTCAACTTTGACTAAAAACCATTTACTTTTATAGTCTTTTTTTCCCGCATAATATTGATAATTAAGTTATTGAGGTGTTGTTGTCCAGTTTCCAAGTGTTGCAGTAGTCCCTGCACGAGTTTAACTGTTGTTGAAGATCATCGGCTCGTGTCGCCAGTAGGGCAGTGTCGTCAGCATACATTATAGTAAGTCTATTGAAACCAAGTTCATAATATATATATATATATATATATGCCATAAACATTAATTGACACACCTCCACTGTTAGCTGATTCCAAAAAGTCATTTACATATAAAGAAAATGGAAATGGTTACAGGTTTTCCCCTTGTCTAACACCAATTATTGTGCCATCGAAAAACTTTATATCATTATACATATTGTAGATTATTCTAAAGAACTCTCCATATTTTGTCAAAAGCCTCTTTTAAGTCAATAAATTCACAATATAATTTTTCTTTCTTCTTTTTAATAGTTCTACAACCCCATGAATTGCAAATATATGATCAGTAGTGGAGTAACCTTACTTAAAGTCTGCTTGAGCCTCAGTAAGGATATCGGTGTTTTTCAACATATGTGGTCAGTCTATTATTTAAAACATTCGTAAATAAATTGCTTAGTGTTATTGGTCTGTAATTTTCCAAGGTTTTTTTCACCATTC
>JAECMU010087616.1:0-10579 GCA_016106625.1 Dracogyra subfuscus
AACGATAAAGTAAATACGATACGCGTAAAACGCGACACGATAAGATAAGCTCGAAGCTTATATCAAAAATATGGTACATTTAAAATGTAACCAAGAAAAAAACAGCCGACATTTCATTATAAAAAATGGTGACCATCTCGTTCAACAAAAAACGAACATTTCACAAACACTTATTCTTAAGAAAAGTGAATAACGCGAAACGGAGAATAAGCTAACGAAAGCTTATTAGAATAAAGGCACATAGTATCATGAATAAAAAGAAACACGAAACCAAAGTCTAGAAAAACCCAAACAAAGTTGACTCAAGCAGAGCCAAGGGAAACACGTCCAGACCGTAAAGCAAAGTGAAAAAGAAGGAAGATACAGTCACGTGACCGGAACTAGAGAGCAGTATACAGTAGAAGAATTTAGGCCATCCCATTGGCTTTAGGGATGTTCGACCAGACCACTCCGTGGGGGGGAAATTGCACTTTGTTTGAGGATCGGTAATGTTAAAAGAAATTTGTTTTTTAATTTTATTACTATTATTACTAACAGCGACCCACTTTTTTAATAAAGTGAATAAGACGCTTTTTAATAAAGTGAATAAGACCCTTTATCAGACATACCTTTGCGATTTGTCTCATTTGTTGAACTGTGAATATTGAGTTGTAGGTCTGTTCTGCTACTCTTTGGAGGGCTGCAATGAATCGTTTTGGCTGAAATACAAGTTAAACCTGACCAAATTAATTTCCCTTTAAGCAGTAACTTTTTGGAGGGCTGTTATTAATCGTTCAGACTAATATAGAATTAAAAATGGGAAAATTAATTTTTATTAAGAGCACATAATGTATATGGATGGAACTAGAGTGTAAGAATGAAGTCCATCACCTCTATTTATTGGTCAATGGTGAAATATAAATGGGCTAACCTACAAAGAAGATACAATTTATATATATATATATATATACAGTGGACTCTGTCTAAACCGGACTCGCTTCGTACCGTTGAAATAGTCCGGTTTATACAGAGGACTGGTTTAGCCAGAGTTCATCCAGAGTTATGGTTCTTGAATGATCGACGACTCGCGATCAGCAGTGACATTTGAACGAACCCACGGATTAGTTGGGTATCAACACACACACACTAATTTTAATCTGACTGATCTACCGGCCGACCGTAATTAGAGTAATATTCACACTACTGGGATTACTTTTTGTATTTGATCTTGCAACGGCGTCCCGATTCTCTGATAATTGGCGATCATTGTTCCACTAATTAAGAGGCCCGTCGTTTCGGGAAATCCGAAACCGGTGTAGACAGATGTAATTAATACATGAACGGTTCTTTCGTTCTTGATTTTTGGTCCGGAGTCCGGAATACACAGAATCCGGATTAGGCAGAGATTTATACCTAAGAGTTTAACGGTAGCTGGGCGGGACTTTAAAAATGGACCGGTTTACACAGAGATCTGGATTACACAGAATCCGGATTAGACAGAGTCCACTGTATATATGTTTTGTTATGTTATATTTCAGATATACATTAAACATTTGTTGGGTTTGTTCTCGTCTTCTTTTCATTCCAGCCAGTGCACCACGACTGGTATAATAAAGGCTGTGGTATGTGTTATCCTGTCTGTGGGATGGAGCACATAAATGATCCCTTGCTATTAATGATTATATCAAAACTGCCAAATGTTTGACATCCAATAACCGATGATTAATAAGTCAATGTACTCTAGTGGTGTCGTTAAACAAAATAAACTTCTTTTCTTGTTTCAAAATAAAATGATTGTTTAACTTTCACCTGTGATCTCCCACTCATGCCCGATCCATGCTGAGATCGCTTGAAGTCTATCCATCCAAACTGATCAGAGTATGTATCAACCATGCTGAAATTGCAAACAAAAATGCTGTGAGTACTGCTATAGCAATACATGTACCCTACCAAGCACAATTTTTGTTCATATCTCCTTCAAGTGCCAGAGCTTGTGTTGAAATGGGTAAATCGTCATAAAATTCAAACTTGATCTGTAACAGGAAATGTTAAAGCTATACAACAAATTTCAGCTTAATATCTCAAGGCATTGTAAAACAAATTTGGAAAACACAAATTTTTTATATCCTAAGTTCAAGGGCCATAACTCTTGTCAAAAATAGGTATATCATCATGAAAGTCAAACCTGATCTATAACAGTACATGATAAAGGTACACACAAAATTTCAGCTCAACATCTTGAGCCATTGCACAAAAAAACGTCTGGAAAACAAATTTTCATATCTCCTAAGTTCAAGGGCCATAACTTGTAAACATTAGTAAATTGTAATGAAAATAAAACTTGATCTGTAAAGGTACATGACAAAGCTATACAAAACATTTTATCACCATATTTCAAGGCAATGTGAAAAGAAAACCTGGAAACCTATATGTGGGACGGACAAACGGACAGAAAGACAGAGTTGAAACGTATAATCCCCTCTAGTTGGACCAGTAGGAGAGTAATAATACTTGTTTTTCTCTTACATGTATATTCATTACAATTTAAGCCATCCCATTGGTTCTGCTGTAAATATAATAATATTAATCATAATTGTAGACTAGGTAAATGTGTCATAACCTGCAGGTTTACCAGGCCCATTTTTCATGGTACCCTGTACAACATGCATGGTTATTTCGATGTCCGTATCTACGTGAATGTTGAGCTCATCATTTTGTCTACCTGTACTTCATTATTTCAATAACTTCCTCAGCATCCTGAACAGTGGCCACCTCTCGCAGCTCTAACCGGGCCCGGGCCTCGGACAGGCGAATCAGGGATTCCAACTGACGTGTGGTTATCGGCGTGCTGTCTTGAGTCTGATGTCTTTTACGTAGATCAAGATAAAAATTCTGTAAACAATCAAATGACATATTTATTATTAACTGGATCACAAACGGTAATAGCGCTTTCGTAATATCAGTGTCCTTAAAGAGACAGACCCAAGTTTTTAAACACTATAGCATATTTTTCACCTAGGTCCCTAGTTTCAACCTGTAAAAATCGATACTAAGTTAAGTTAATTTACAAACCTGTAACAAATTTGGATACAGCAGAGTGAAACAAGAGTCTGTGACGTAATACCCTTAAATATAGACTAAAATGCAATTCCATAACCATTACTTCTCAGACACACATGTGTTTTTAAAAATATGAAAAATGCATTTTGTGGTATTGGAAACAGCAAGATGACCAGAAACACTTCGGTTGTATGGAAATGGATAATCTAAACAATAAAATATAAGTAATGTTTGATTTCAGTGATCATAAACCGCTCTAATAGTAATAGAGAGAAATATGCCTCAGTGTTTAAAAACTATGGTCTGTTTGTAATTGTCAATTTATATAAACACATTATTTTCATTGCAAATATGAACTGCAGAAACCAAAGGTAGTCCATGAAATTTATATTACACATTGCAAATATGCACTAAGGTTGTATTCACAACAACAACAACAACAAAATAATATATTAATCTGTTTACAGTACAACCTTCCACCCTTGTGAAAGTGTAGAGAAGAAATTATGATTTTATAATAGATATTTTTATCTAAATTGGTTGAGGGTCTGGGTTTTTTTCCGTTGGAAACATTAGGCTTGAATTAACTGCTTACTCTTAAGCATTGATAATCGTCCCATAATATAAAAATCCTTCCATTACATGAACCTGAACAACAAGCAGGCTGGTACCGGTAATGCATTGAAATATTTTCTAAATTTTAAAATGAAGTAGCACACACACACACCTGTATTAGTTTGGCTGCCTCAGGTCCGATCTTCGGATGAACATACTTCCTGGCGTATCCTACATACTAAGAAATTAAAATATTCATAATTAACAAAGAAAAAGCTCCAATAAATTTAGAGCAGTAGTGGAAAGTAATCAGTTTATTTCAAGAGGTTCTTTTGATTGATCCATCAATGGGTTTTTGTGAAGACAAATTATTAATAACTCCATTTACACATTTTTCTTTATAAAGTGCTGATGGACGAACAGTGATTTATCAATATATACTCCAGATGTAGTAATATTAAAACGAGTCTTACTATGAAGAGTAAATGAAATATTTCAATTTTTTAAGCTAACCTAGGATAACATGGAAATGGCAAAACACGGGTACAGACATAAGCAATGTGTCTGGTAAACAATGTACAGGACACAGACCAAGTAACCTATAGGATACCACACATTTATATTTCCATTATTACTATAAAATACCTTGACAGACACACTTAACACTTTGTTATTCAATACTGATACTGTATGTGAATCTAAACAACACTCGGTGAATCAAAATTTAGGTGTAGTTTCTGTTTAATAACACTTTATGGAGAACCAAGTACCATTCTCAACTTTCTTGACATGTGGTAACCTTCTGGTAACCCGAACGACCATTCTCAACTTATTTTGATGCCTGAAACTTGTGCCTAATCCATTAGTTTTTTTCAAAAGTAATAAAATATGTTTCAATCAACAAAAGAAGGAAATTACTTTTCGTTTGCAGGGTTCTGCAGGACTTGAACATGTTTTTCTTTTTAAAACTCCATGTAATCTAAACCAAATAAGATAAAACATTAACAATACGTGAAAAAATTAGAAACCTTTCTAAGCAGCTGATGTGGTATTGGGTCAAATGGTTCACCTCCAACTGGTTTCAGTCTCTCCGACAGAGGTTTGTCAGCCTCCCACTGGAGACGGGAATCATCCAGATCCTAATAAATAGGAAAACAGAACGACAATGTATTTTTCCTATCCTGGATGGAGGTCCCGGCATGGGCTGATCTATGACAGGCATGCACTACAACAGCTTGCTCTGAATGTGTATGTTGATCCCTATGACCTGACCTGATAATGTATTATTTTACAGGCCTCTAAGAATTGAACTTTGTATCAAATATCAATGACAAATTATGAACAGATGGTATTATAAATTAACAAATGCACCGAATTAAATAATATGTACTTATAATTTTATGTAGGATAAATATCAGTTCAAATAGCAAAGCAGAGAACACTTAAGCTTGTTAATTGGAGAAAAGTTTTTAAATTGAATAAAAAATGTTTTCAATGTCATACCTGTCCCCTCTTGGCTGTTGCACCACTTAACATTCTGTGAAAACAAAATGAGACAACATCACTAGAGCACATTGCTTGATTAATTGTCGGCTATTGGATGTCAAATACTTGGTAATTTTGACATGTAGTTTTAGAGAGAAAATCCACTACATTTTTCCATTAGTAGCAAGAGATCGTTTATATATGCACCATCCCAGAGACAGGATAACATATACCAGGGTATTTGATATACCAGTCGTGGTGCACTGGCTCGAGAGCGAAGATGCACTTCCTTATGTGTACCAGTACAAAAAAACCTAAAACAAACCCACAAAGATGACATATTGATGATAACTAAGATTGCCTTTTAGTTCATAAGAGATACAAATTGGAACTTTTGTTAAATAAAAAAGACAAGTTGCTATAAAATTTAAATTTTATTAGCTAAACAAAACATTTGTTCACAGAGTATTTAATTCAGTTATCTAGTAAGTTTGAGAAATTGTTAAACATTAAACAAATAATGTGAAAACAAAATAATAATAATAATTTTTTATATTGTGCTCCAGACAAAAACATCCCAGTTTTAAACTTAATACTGTATTTACCTGCCATGCCCTCCATGCAAAGCCATAACGTGGTCTGACAGCATACCATCCATCTCCTGCAACAAAACGGTTATTAAAGAACTTTAAAAAATATATATATATATATATAAATAAATGAAAATGTATCTAAAGCAATCAGTATTTAATTAGAACATCATTACATAGCAACTTTTTGTCATGGTATATAAATTTATTTAGGGGAATTCGAGCAATTCACTGTCATGTAGATACACTCTTTTTCAGTTAAGCTACAGACCACTCCCAATACACTGTATATAATAATAATATCAAAAGCAAATATGGTTAGATATGCCAAGTCATAAGACACAAATTTATATCAATACTAATAATACAGATGTAAATAATTAATTAACCTCATCTGGTTTATCAAGAAGAATAAACACCAAGTCAAATCTCGATAACAGAGCAGATCCCATCCTGAAACACACAACACAAGTTAGCCAATTTGAGATTAAAACCGGGTATTCATGGCAAAATCAAACAATCATAAACCATTGGCTTTTACTGATTATGAAACAACAGAAAAAAGTTTAGTTTAGGAGTCTTCATTCTGTATAAATCGGTAGCAAATGTAACGGATTTTGGGGGGTTTTAAAGTAAAAAGAAAAAGTATTATTGTATTGGCTATTTTCAGGTTCACAACAAGTTGTTCAATTTAAGATTAAATCGAGGTGTACATGGCAAATTCAAGCAATCATAAATTATAGGCTTTTAATGACGCTACTTCTTCTTCTTCTTCTTCTGCGTTCAATCTTTTTACGTCCGTCATATCAGTAATCCGGATAATGACACTACTGATTATGAAGCAATGGAGATTTAGTATAAAGCTGGTTTAGGAGTCGTCATATAGTATAAATGAGTAGCAAATATATAGTTAGGGACAAAATTGATAAATCTGATTGCGGCTTAAATCAGTAGAAAATATTACAGGGTTTTTTTAAGTAAAAAGAAAGAGTATTACTGTATCAACTCTTTTCAGGGTTATACAAAAGATTAAATGATACTAAATTATACCTAAATATAAAACCACAGCTGATTTACCAGCATAAGCTATTTGCATATACATAATTACATTTCTGAAAGTATTGAGAATATTTATGTCCACGTTAAATTCTTAATTCAGCAGTAATGCAAAACTCTTACTTGAGGTTTTCTGATACAGTTTTTGCCTTGTTGTAGTGACCACCCACTGGGTTAGCTGCAGCCAGAATAGATGTCCTTGCTGGCAAACTGTGGAAAAAGATATTAATGAACATGTAATTTCATTCAATATAATTTAAAACCCTATCCTATACTTAATATGTGACCAAATATTATTTTTGTTTGTCAGCTCAAAATGTAATCTCAGATATTTGAAGGATGAATTCAGTTTTGTTAATCCAGTTTTGTTAAGCGACAAGTTCTGCAATTTTTTAAGTTTAATAGATAATCTGGTGAATTGTTTTGCTGACCCAGGGCATAACCTGACTGATACAGCCATGTGCAACATTAGGCACAACTGTAAACAGTATCTTACCCAGCAGCAGATGCTGGTGCTGTCCAGACCTGTCAATCTTTAGTAAAGAGAAAGCAGGTGGTGTGTGTTGAAAAGCAGGAGATTTTGTAAAAAAGCTGATTTTTTAAATTCACAGTTTAACCCAAAATTGCAAGATTTAAAAAAAAAAATTATTACAATAAGTTATATGAATACTATATAATGTCATATATACTTGTTAATCTTAGATCTTGGCATTTAAAAAATAAAAAAATGATTTTTTTTTTTTTTTTTAAGTTTAAATATTATGATTTAATACATATTTAAACCAAAAAATATATTTTATCCAAAAATGTTAAGAACATGAACAAGAAATTAAATAATTAATTATTACATTTACGGTATTACACTTACAGCCTTCGTTACATTATCTGTTGTGGCTAGTGTACCAAAGACAAATTTATATAAATCTTATAAATTAATATTCCATTTTTACTATAATAAGGAATGGTAGTGTGGTACTTATTTAATTGTACAAAAATAATTTCTTGAAGTGTACTCTTATAACCAACATTTTAATGCACAAACATACAAAATTAACTGACACAAGTATGTTTATACAGTTAACTGGTCTTTTCATTGTCTTGCCGTGACAAGTGATTTTAACATGCATCATTTGTATCGCTGTCAACTCGGAGTCTGGTAGTTCATTTTCGTCATAGTTGTATTATGATTATGTAATCCAGTGGGAAGACATTTTACAATTTAGAGGTGTTATTAGAACTAGATTGGATTTTTTTTTTTATATGGCAACACTGAATGTCAATACACAGCCAGTTGAATTATAATAACATGTCATTTTATAAACTCCATGTGCTTTTTTAAACAATATAAATAGGCTATCCCACAATTCTCACTTCGGCAAAGGTTAAACAGTTGGGACAATTTGGCCTGTTACATTCTCAGAAACCGAAAGTAGTTGACATTTTCCGAATGA
Organism: Dracogyra subfuscus; assembly: GCA_016106625.1. Taxonomy (NCBI): domain Eukaryota; kingdom Metazoa; phylum Mollusca; class Gastropoda; order Neomphalida; family Peltospiridae; genus Dracogyra; species Dracogyra subfuscus. The sequence continues at coordinate 8,177 of JAECMU010087616.1, forward strand.
GGAAAAAAAAGGCAGTTACTTCCCTTATGTAATTTTGTTATGCTTACAAAAATGTCATTTAACAAGAGAAATTGTCTCCTGCGCAGGAGAAAAGAGATTTTATCCAATACCGGAGACTCCCGCGGAATCCGGGAGGGTTGACAGATCTGGCGCTGTCTGGTGGCCGGTATGTGAAAACTATTTACAACAGACAATATTATATAGATGTACTAGAAATACTAGACAAAATAGCCATGATATATAACACAAATATAATCATGCATGTTCTAAAAATACTACAACTAACTGAATCGTTATTCTGCATTTGTAAAAAACCTACTACAGTGACACAGATTCCACACATGAGACTGTAACGATGTTGCTAGTATCGACTTTGCTGAAATAGCATAGGGAAAAATACATACATAGGGAAAACTACATACATTCTGCTGTCTGTCATTTTACTTTTTTATGGAATACTCTTCAAGAGGGGTGGAAGCCTCCAAAGTATGTGACATAATTAATATAAAATCAATGATCTTTAGTGGTATATTTAAACAAACAAAAAATAATTTTAAAAATTAATATTAATGCTTTTATATCATTACATGTGATGACGTTGCTAGATTAAGTCATATCCTTTCACCCCTCTTGGAGAATATTCCATAAAAAGTCAAAATGGCAGCCTGCACAAAATGACATGAGACCTACTAGGCTGCACATACACTATGACTTTGAGGTGAACATAGATAAAATCATTGCTCATTGTGCACAAATATATTCATACCAAATGGGAGTTTGTAGTCATTTTCCAGTGAGACTCGCTGTTCACTTATCTGTAACCACCAAAGAGATATCCTTGAATTTGAAGCAATATGACCATGTTGGTTACAGAAATATTCTAAAGTTTGCAGCCACAGTGACACTTTTTTCTTCTTTTTTTTAAATTATTTTATTTAACGACGCACTCAACACATTATAAGGACGGTTATATCGGCGTCGGACATATGTTTATGTCGAGAAAAACCCCAGTGGTCAGCTGACAGGGATCGATCCTAGACCGACTGCGCATCAGGCGGGCACTGTACCACTGGGCTATGCTGCCCGCTCCACAGTGACACATGCTGACTACCATAATAGGGTCCTTTTATATAGGAAGCAAAAGCTAACACTAACATAATGATAACTGTGAATGCAGCATTCTCATTTGATTGATTAAATCTAACCTTAATGAAAGGGTTTATACTGACTTGCCATCACAAAAGTCATCCGTTTAAATATTTCATGGAGAAGCATGCCCCTGAAATACCCTATCTGACAACATACCTGGATTCATCCATGGCTTACCTGCAAACTATACCAGCTTTGGCAATGCTAATACTCTGCTGTTCCTAAAACAAAGACAGACATTGTTATATCATATCTAAAATATCCACATTTAACAAACTTGTAAAACGTATTCATGCACTGGGTTGTTTTTTCTACTTATCACTTGAGATACAAAAGTTTATCCTGTCACAAAAATACAAATATTTAGTGACACAATTTTGAATGATATATGGTCTTACACTTGGCTTTGTGAAATATATTCTATCAGAACCAAACAAGGACTAGATAGTTGTTCAAGGAAATAGTGAGCACACAAACCATGGCTTCCAACAGAGCTTGATGCTGATTGGTCATCTTATCAAACTCATCTATACAACAAGCCCCCTGGTCTGCTAGAACCAAGGCACCAGCCTCCAGGGCATAATCACTAGAGCCTCCATCTTTAGACATTGTTACCTACAGCACAACAAAACAAAAAGAAATGTAAGACACCTTAGCACTGTTAACCCCCCCCAAAAAAAAAGTATAAGTTTGTTTTGCTTAACGACACAACTAGAGTAGGCACACATTGCTTTATTAATCATAAGCTATTGAATGTCAAACATTTAGTAATTCTCAGAGAAAACTACCTAAATATGTTTGCAATAGCAAAGGGATATTTTTTACACACCATCCCACAGACAAGATAGCACATACCACAGCTTTTGATATACCAGTTGTGGTGCACTGGTTGGAACAACAAATAGCCCAATGGGCTAACCAATGGGGAATGATCCCAAATCAACTGCATCAAGCGAGCACTTTACCACTGGGCTACATCTGATAACCATTAACACATATTAGACATTGTTGCTGTATATCATGACAACATGATACTCAAGCATGTGGTTTTCAAATTAACATTAAATGTATAGTACGATTGTACAGATATGAGGGTAGCTTATGTACTCTTTGATGGATTTCCACACCTTTGCATGAGTGATTTTATTTATTTAGGTTCACTTGTTTCCTCCACATGGAAAAATAGATACTCACAACTGTTCATTATTAAATTCCATTATTAAACTAAGAGAGAGTCCATGGGGGTAAATAATT
>JAECMU010087619.1:1425-16582 GCA_016106625.1 Dracogyra subfuscus
AGAGAGAGAGAGAGAGGGGGGAGGTAGGGAGGGGGAGGGAGGTAAGGAGGGGGAGAAAGAGGGATAGATGGAGAGAGAGAGGTTGACAATCTACATCTTTAAAAAGCAATGTACACCTTGAATTCGTACATTGTTGATCGAGAATTACTTCACTAAAAAACTATCAATAAATTATGTTATTACATCAAAATTAGATGTCTTTTCATAAATCAGGTCTTACAAACTAATTTATGTGCATTTTTAACTAAACGAGTTGTGTTGTTAGTAATTATAAAAATTGACTGCCATTTTTAAAAAATTTATCAATGTATAACAGTCACAAATGTAGCATAAAATTGTGTAAACTGTAACACATCAATTAAAAAAGAAGAGACAGACAATTGTTCTATCAAATATATTGCTGATATACCTAGTTAATTCTTGGTCAGCAACATGTAATAACCCTGATAGTCCCTCTTAAAAATAAGTCACAGAAATTACCCATAATCCTTGAAGTGTCCGTCAGTTTCCAGATCATGACAGTTTTGTCGTTAGACCCTGATGCCAGCATCGTTCCGTCCATTGATATGTCCACACTCAACACAAACCTAGCAATGAAACAAAGCATGAGACTTTTTCTAACACACTACTATTGCTTAAACTGTGATATGTACTTTGTGTACTATCTACTACACAGTAATAAAATGGGAATTAATACACACGTATAGTATATAAGATAGTGGATCGTGGAAGCAATCACAACTTTTCCTAAAACGTCCTTTTGACTCTGCTTTATGGAGAGATACAATTAAGATACTGGAATAGGAAGGAAATGTTTTATTTAACAACACACTCAACACACTATGTATTTCTGTTTCCGTTCACGGTTTGTATTCAATTTGTTTGGAACCAGTTTCAGGATTGTCCAGATCTTTATAATTCTGTGGTAATGATGAAAAAAAAATTAAAAATTAAAAAGAAGAGCGGAAACATATTTTTTGCGCAGAAACATATTATAAAAATGACAGATTTCCGCCTTTGTGCGGACATTTCACATGCCTGATAACAGTAACTTTATCACTTCAGGACAGCAGCAAATTTGTAAACATGTTGGTAGCAACCATTTACCTTCAGTAACAGTATGACTAAAATTATGTTTTTAATATTAAGCAGACATTTGTCAATACCCAATCAGTATATAAAACGTTTTTTTATATTATGACATCACTAGAGCACATTGATTTATTAATCATAAACTATTGAATAATAAACATTTGCTAATTTTAACCTATAGTCTTAGAAAGGAAACCGGTTACATTTTTCCACTGGCAGTAAGGGATCATTGATATTCATCACCCTACAAACATATTACAGCTTTTGATATACGAGTTTCCGACACCATATAACTGTAAATAAAATGTGTTAAGTGCATCGTTAAATAAAACATTTCCTTCCTTCCTTGATATACTGGTCGTGATGCACTAACTGGAATGAGAAATAGCCCAATGGGTCCACTGATGGGGATCGATCCTAGACTAACCACGCATCAAGCCAACTCTTTACCACTGAGCTATGTCCTGCCTATTCAGTATATAGCCTGTACTATAGGGCACCAAGAGACGATGTGTGTACCACAGTCAAACAAACACTGCTAGTTTAATCAACCCCGGCAATCAAGAAAATGTAAACGGCAAAAAAAACAAGCAGTGGAAAAATATTTCTAATTTATTATCCCAGCAGTCACTCATAACAGGGAAAATATTTTCCAGATTTTCTCAGTGAGAAATATTCTGCATTGGTCTAACGAACAATACTATTGGACAATTTGATACTTACAAACCAATGGCCTTGTCGGTACTAAATATGATGTAATCACGATGTGGCAAACACACAAAATGACGTCATGTAGTTTAAAGAGTTTGCGTTTAAGGCTCTCTGTTTTTTATGTTAAATTTATAACAAAATGTCATTTTAATGCAAATCATCATAGATTTTGTAGTTGAATAAAGATAACTTTTTTTATCATTATTATTATTTATGAACATGATTAAATTAGAAAATTATAGCAATTCTCAGAACAGTGTGTAAAGTGGTTTACATTGTTTCCATAAAGTTTGGTGTTCGTATATACATGTGCGTCGAAAATAAAGGCTTTTAGAGAAGAAATAGCTGATGTAATAAATAGAATAACAAACTCTGCACCAGTTATTATCAAATTTATGTCCCTCGTGAAATAATTTTCATTTGTCACTCACTAAAGCTTGTGACAACTGAAACTTATTTCACTCGGGACATAAATTTGACAATAACTGCTAACTCGTTTATTATCCTCTATATAGTCCACAGCAAACAAAAGTGCCGTGGAGAATAAAAAAACTCCACAGCATTGCCAAATGCTGTGGGCAACTGCAGGGGTTGTTAATAAAATAAAAGTAAAATCATTTCAAACCTTTCATGGCCCTGTATTGTGAATAGCGGTGTTCCTTTCAACTGAAAATAAAAAATAATAATTTTCAGTCATTAAATCAATTGCAATATAATGTCTTGAAACAAAAAGCATACAATCGATCCGCTTCATAAAAATAATTTTATATAAGTAAAATATATTAACAATAAAACTGATGAATATTTTAAGCATGAAAAAAAACTGTGGGTCAAATTTATGAAGCCCGTTTTTCTTAAACGCTGTTGTTTAAGCATTGTAAAAGTATGTAGTTACACGCATGTAAGTCTAAAACCGGCTTTGTAAATTCGGCCCTAAATATTTTCAAGTAAACTTTAAAAAAACGAGCAAGAACTTTTAAAAGTTTAAAGATGTACCAAATAGTAACTCCAACATTTTACTGCATTGCTGTTGAAAGAAATGATCCTACATAGCCAGACTATATTAAAAAAAAAAAATGTTTTGTTTAACGACACTACTAGAGCACATTGATTTATTAATCTTGAGCTTCTGGATGTTAAACATTTTGTAATTTTGACATATACTCTTAGAAAGGAATCCTGCTATATTTTCCCATTAATAACGAGGGACTTTTTATATGCACCATCCCAGACAGGATAGCACATACCACAGCCTTTGATACACCAGTCATGGTGCAATGGTTGGCCCTATGACAGGAATTAATCCTAGACAGACCATGCACCAAGCAAGCGCTTTACCACTGGGCTACCCTCTTAATCACCTCCCCTTACCCCCCGCCCCCAAATCTTGTGCTGTCATCATGGTACATTCTGTTTTCAAAATACTTATTAGCGATTTTTCTGGTCAACTGAAAATTGATTAGCAATTACTGTTTAATTAAAGTTGTATAGCGATATCTGAAACTTGCGATGAGAACAAAATGTTTCTTGTGTTATATTTCCAGAAATAACTGTTTTTCTTAAAAGTATATATAATTTGTTTTTAGCCTGCTTTGAAAAATAAAATAGCAGGCCACATTTTACTGGCTATTTCAAGACACAACAAATACTCACAGGGTTCCACAAACGAACAGTTTTATCCATGGATCTAAAATGAAAGGAATGCTTATAAAATAATGAAACAGCGTACAGTTTAATAAGATACTAATAAGACAACTTTTTAATGTCAGTAATGTGGGACTGAATGTAAGTAATGTGTAACTAAATGTCAGTAATGTGAGGTTGAATGTCAGTAACGCAGGACTGAATGTCAGTAATGTGGAACTGAATGTCAGTAATGAGGGATTGAATGTCAGTAATGCAGGACTGAATGTCGGTAATGTGGAACTGAATGTCAGTAATGCAGAACTAAATGTCAGTAATGTGAATTTATATATCAGTAATGTGGAACTGAATGTCGGTAATGCGAGGCTGAATGTCAGTAATGTGGAACTGAATGTCAGTAATGAGGGATTGAATGTCAGTAATGCAGGACTGAATGTCGGTAATGTGGGACCGAATGTCAGTAATGCAGAACTAAATGTCAGTAATGTGAATTTATATATCAGTAATGTGGAACTGAATGTCGGTAATGCGAGGCTGAATGTCAGTAATGCAGAAATGAATGTCAGTAATGTGGGACCGAATGTCAGTAATGTGGGACCGAATGGCAGTAATGTGGAACTAAATGTCAGTAATGTGAGGTTGAATGTCAGCAATGTGTGGTTGAATGTCAGTAGTGTGTGGTTGAATGTCAGTAGTGTGTGGTTGAATGTCAGTAGTGTGTGGTTGAATGTCAGTAGTGTGTGGTTGAATGTCAGTAGTGTGTGGCTGAATGTCAGTAGTGTGTGGTTGAATATCAGTAGTATGTGGTTGAATGTCAGTAGTATGTGGTTGAATGTCAGTAGTGTGTGGTTGAATATCAGTAGTATGTGGTTGAATGTCAGTAGTATGTGGTTGAATGTCAGTAATGTGAGGTTGAATGTTGAATGTCAGTAATGTGAGGTTAAATATCAGTAGTATGTGGTTGAATGTCAGTAGTGTGAGGTTGAATGTCAGTAATGTGAGGTTGAATGTCAGTAGTGTGTGGTTGAATTTCAGTAGTGTGAGGTTGAATGTCAGTAATGTGAGGTTGAATGTCAGTAATGTGATGTTGAATGTCAGTAATGTGAGGTTGAATGTCAGCAATGTGTGGCTGAATATCAGTAGTATGTGGTTGAATGTCAGTAGTATGTGGTTGAATGTCAGTAATGTGAGGTTGAATGTTGAATGTCAGTAATGTGAGGTTGAATATCAGTAGTATGTGGTTGAATGTCAGTAGTGTGAGGTTGAATGTCAGTAATGTGAGGTTGAATGTCAGCAATGTGTGGCTGAATGTCAGTAGTGTGTGGTTGAATGTCAGTAATGTGTGGTTGAATGTCAGTAGTGTGAGGTTGAATGTCAGTAATGTGTGGTTGAATGTCAGTAATGTGAGGTTGAATGTCAGTAATGTGAGGTTGAATGTCAGTAATGTGAGACTGAATGTCAGTAATGTGGTACATGATTAACTTCCTGACACTATGAAACTATACAGTATGAGATGTACATTAGGAATTTACACGGAGTACTAACTTACCCAGATGCCAGGATGTCTCCTTTTGGGTTAAAACAACACGAATTTATGATGTCGGTATGTCCAGGTAGTGTGTCTCTAAGTTTCAGTGAGACAGCTAAAAAATAAAAATGTACAAAAAACCCTAAAGATTTATTAAAGCAACAGTTTCATGTTAGCACAACGTCAAATATTTTTAGTATTAAAACCACAATAGCGCCTTTCCAGAATTTAAAATTATCCTGCTTTTCAGAATTGCCTGTTAATATTATGCTCGCTATTTTCGTTCATGAGGGAGAATGGTTGCTGACAATCTTTCTGGTTTTCATCCTAATAAAATAAATTAACAAAAAATAATATTTTACTTCTGATTTAGTTGTCGGTTGAACCACCTTAGTGGATCCGTTCAACCAATTGGTTTGTTCATGTTCCAACCAGTGCACCACAACTGGTCAAATACCATGGACTGTGCTTTTCTGTCTGTGGGAAAGTGCATATAGAAGATCCTTTTTTTTTCTTTTTTTTTTGGTTTGTTTAACAATGCACTCAACACATTTTAATTACAGTTATATCGGCATCTGACATATGATTATGTTGAGAAAAAAACCCAGTGGTTAGCTGACGGGAATCAGGCGGGCACTGTACCACATGGCTATGCTGCTGCATTAGGAAAAATGTAGTGGGTTTCCTCTGATGACTATGTTTTACCAAATGTTTGACATCCAATAGCCAATGATTAATTAATCAATGTTCTCTAGTGGTGTCGTTAAACAAAACAATTTCTTTTTCTATTTCAAGCCCTGTTCTGGTATACGTTACATTTATTTGAGCATGATGTCATTACTAGACAAAAGGGAAATAACTCACTCGGGCTTCCAACTTTAGCGGTGAAGTCCCACAGTTTGACCAAGTCATCTTTCCCGCACGTAGCTAGCAGAAATACTGCCACAGAACTCTCAGGTTTTTCTGAATGAAAATGTAAAAAACAAAACAACAAAATAAATAGAGAATAATATCATTTATCTTACAAGCTGTTTCAAAAATGTAAAAAACAAAACAAATAGAAAATACTATCATTTATCTTACAAGCCGTTTCAAAATGTAATAAACCAAAACAACAAAATAAACAGAGAATACTATCATTTATCTTACAAGCTGTTTCAAAATGTAAAAAACAAAACAAATAGAAAATACTATCATTTATCTTACAAGCTGTTTCAAAATGTAGCAAACAAGCAAAAGTGAACACAAACATAGTATTCTATTTTTTTTTACATATCCTTAAGAACCAAGGCCCTGTTTCAAAAAGCGATCTTAGCACTAAGATCACCTTAAGTGCATATGTTAGCTGCGCAGTTACAGTGATCTTAGGGCAGCTTTGTGGACCGAGGCCCAAGGCCCAATTTCACAAAACATCGTAAGCCTAATTTTGTACGTAAAGATAAATCTATAACTAAACCACAATTCTTATTACTATTATAATACAACATTTATCGTTAAAAGACTTTAAGTACACATATTTCATATTCCTTTGTCTTTAAAATGCTCAATTTTTTGTAATGATATAATTTCAAGTGTGAAATAGATACGAAACACGTCAATGAACGTCTGGTATAATTGCTAAATCCAGACCTAAACTTACAATGTTTAGTGAAATAGGCTACAGGATTAAAATCAACGTAATCATTTGTACCAACTAAATCTTATTTATGACCCTTGTACTAACCTGGTTTTGTATTTCAGCATTTCTCTCTGTTACTGAGCATAGGCATTGTTTTATCTTCTAAAAAACGGCCTCAGTGGTGTAGTGGTTAAGCCATCGGGCATAAGGCTGGTAGGTACTGGGTTCGCAGCCCGGTATAGTTTTAATGCAGCCCGGTATAGTTTTAATGACTCAATGAGTAGGTGTAAGACCACTACACACTCTTCTTTCTCACTAACCACTAACAACTAACCTACTGGACAATGATTTACTGTAATGTGTAGTAGACTGTGAAAAGTAGGTCACAGTGACCTAGTAATAGTATTTGACACGCACATCGACACCCCAAGTTGTTCCTACATGTGAGAATTGATGGTCCTGTATGCAAGATGTGGTCCGGACAAGAATTTACTGTTATATGCACTAGACTGTTAAAAATAGGTCACAGTGACTTAGTAATAGTATGTGAAACACCACCATCCCAAGTTGCTCCTACATGTGAGGTTTGATGCTCCTGTATACATCTGTTTGCAAGATATGGTCTGGACAAAGATTTACTGTCATGTTTAGTAGACCGTAAAAAATAGGACCTAGTAATAATATGCAACACATTGCCATTCCAAGTTATTTCTACATTTGAGGTTTGATGGTCCTGTATGCAAGATATGGTCCGGACAAGAAAACGTTAACAGACGGACAAAAAAATACCATAATATGACCAATCATAGATGGGCCTAAAAAAATGACAAACAATTCTTATATATTTGTAGAATTCTTCGAAAATACCTGCAGTTCCAAATGTTGGAGAAAACTCGCAGCATGTGACGCCAAGATCGTGCCCGTCCAGCTCGCATGCCAGACTTTTTCCGTGCCCAAACTTGGCGTCCCAGATCCTCAGATCCCCGTTTATACTGCCGGACACGAGATAGTTACTGTCCGCACTGAACGCACACGCCACCACCGATTCTTCATGCTCCACCAGTGTTCTGAAAACAAAAGGACCACAAAATATTTTTAAAACCCTTGCAATTAAGAAAAAAGAAAGAAAAAAGTAAGAAATGTTTTACTTAACGACGCACTCAACATATTTTATTTATGGTTATATGGCGTCATTTCTTAGGCTACTCTTTCCGATTAGCAGCAAGGGATCTTTTATATGCACTATTCCACAGACAGGATAGCACATACCATGGCATTTGATAAACCAATCGTGGTGCTCTGGCTGTGATGAGAAAAATGTTTTAACGATGCACTCAACATACTGTAAATCATGAAATTAATGTGAAAAATGCGGCGAACACATCAACGCAATAATAACTTGATGCATTTTGTTTAGTCTCATTCCCAATACAAAAAATGTGCAAGATTTTACCATAATGTTTTATTTTTAAAAGCTCATTTTGTGATGTGAGTATTTTTCAAATTTTCATATACTTGTTAACGTCTTTTCCTGTTCTGCGCATCAAGTGTATAAAATCAGTCTAAAACAGTTGTTAGAATAATACGTTTGCGTTCGCGTTAAATAATGTGCCCTGTAATAGCAACCCGTTTACTTTTTATTCCAACTGGTGGATTAATTAGAAGCAATCACCTCACAAAAGTGCAAGGCATACCCTTAACAATATTACGCTACTTTAAGTAATATTAGGGCTTCCTGGTCGACCCACCATGCGATTAGTTTCAGGTTATGTTGTAGCTGTGAAAACAACTACTGACTTCTTTTAACATGAAGGATGAAGCCCAAACAATATAATAACAACACAACTGTGGTGTTTATGTGATGTGGACTTTTTGACTGACGCATTAATAAAAATACGCATTTTTGTTCACTCATGTACGGACGCAATAATATCATGGCGTATTAATTACATCATTTACAGTATTTTATTTACGGTTATATGGCGTCAGACATATGGTTAAGGACCACACAGATTTTGAGAGGAAACCTGCTGTCGCCACTTCATGAGCTACTCTTTCCGATTAGCAGCAAGGGATCTTTTATATGCACCATCCCACAGGCAGGATAGCACAAACCATGGCCTTTGTGAACCAGTTATGGATCACTGGTCGGTGCAAGTGGTTTACACCTATCCATTGAGCCTTGCGGTGCACTCACTCAGGGTTTGGAGTCAGTATCTGGATTAAAAATCCCATGCCTCGACTGGGATCCGAACTCAGTACCTACCAGCCTGTAGTCCGATGGCTAACCATGATGCTGGTTGCAATTAAGAAAATGTCCACTAAAATCTCAACACTAACAGATCTTTGGAGCTAAAGAAAAAAAGAAAATGTTCACTGCCAAAACAATATACCATTGAAAAAAACCCAACGCAGCAAGGGATCTTTTATATGCAAAATTCCACAGACAGGGTAGTACATACCACTGCCTTTGATACACCTGGTGTAGTGCACTGGCTAGAACGAGAAATAGCCCAATGGGCTCACTGGAGGGGACTGATCACACAGAGACCGTGCATCGAATGAGTGCTGTACCACTGGGCTATATCCCGTCCCAGCATTATGGAATTAAAATTATATGCACCATCCCACATACAGGATAGTACATACCACAGACTTTGATATACCAGGTGAAGCACTGGCTAACATGAGAAATAGCCCAATGGGCCACCGACTGGGATCGATCCCAAATTGATCACACATCAGGCAGACGCTTTACCACTGAGTTACGCCCCGCCCTCTTGGATCCCTCACCACCGAGTTTTAAAATAGTTACCCTAAAAGTTTGTGTGTGGCCACTTCCCAAAAACATATCATGTTGTCGTCTCCTCCCGAAACAATCCTCGCCGAATCCGGTGAAAACCGACAGACGCGGATACAGTTCTGACTCGGGTGCTGTAACACGGCCAGTTCGTTCCCATTCTTTGTGTCCCACAGTATCAATTTCCCGTCCGTAGAACATGAGGCGAGAACCGTGCCAAATGGGGAGAAGGCACAACACTGAACATAGTATGTGTGTCCCAGCAAGGGAGAGCACTCATCCTCCGAGAAATCTTCTGTACTCCACAAACGAACGGTTTTGTCGCCCCCACACGTTGCCAGTTTGTTGTGTGTGAAGGCGACACACATGACATCCGATGTGTGGGAAGTTATAGTATGAATTAAACTTGCAACCATGTTTGCCATCACTTGTTAGCTGTTTCCATGGATACCAAACAAGATCTTTATATCTGAAAATAAATAAAACAAGCATTCTGAGAGTCCTGTCAAAGCAAATATGTCACCTATCATGCCAAACAAATATTAGTATCTCTTAACTACAAGGGCAATAACTCTGTAACAAATTATTAAATTATCGCTGTTTTATGATTTTTTTGTTTAGACCAGATTTAATTTTAAAGGGACATACCCTAGTTTCAGTTCATGGAAATTAACATTAAGTTTAGTTTAATTTACAAACCTGTAACACATTTTGATAAAGTTACAATTGAGTGAAACATGAGTCTTTGACTTTGAAATGGTGAAATACCCTCTAAAATAGAATAAAACTCGACTACATAACTGTTACTTTTCAGATGCACGTGCCTTTTTAAAAATATGAGAAATGCATTTTGTGATATTAAAAAACATCAGGATGACCAAAAACACGTCGAATGTACGGAAATGGATACTTTAATAAACAATAAAACGCCTCTAATAGTCAAAACTATGTCTTAGTGTTTAAAAACTAGAGTATGTCCCTTTAAATTACTAAGCCTTTTAGGCAAAACAATTTTCACCACTTTGAATCTTTGATCACCGAACACTAATATTATTACTACGATAGGCCGTCCCATTATTCTATGAAAATCATTTTGGTAAATAATTTCAGTTCGGTTTGACGTAAGACGAAAAGTAAAAGTGTTTTGGAAAGAACATAAAAACACTATAATGTGCAATTTACAAATCAACTGGCTCATGAAATAAATAAGTTGTACACCCTTTCTCACCAACGTTAGTTGCCCAAATTGACAGTGCAAACTAACCGAAAAGGAAAAACATTTGAATGTTAAACATTGTTTACAAAAGCAATGACCAGGTTTTATTAAAAGATCAATACTAGAGATTAGTAAAGATTGTTTGTTTTATTCAACGACTCCACTAGAGCACATTAATTTTTATTATCTTATCATCGGCTATTGGACATCAAACATATGGTCATTCAGGTGTTTTTTTTAGAGGAAACCTGCTGTCGCCACATAGGCTACTCTTTTACGACACGTAGAAAGGGATCCTACAGGCCTGATAGCAGTTACGGATCACTGGTCGGTGCAAGTGGTTTACACCTACCCATTGAGCCTTGCGGAGCACACACTCAGGGTTTGGAGTTGGTATGTGGATTAAAAATCCCATGCCTTGACTTGGATTCGAATCCAATACGTACCAGACTGTAGTCCGATGGCTTAACCGCTGCGCCACCGAGGCCAGTCAAGCGGATTATTTAGATGCAGGAAGGCATTAATATAGCATATGATCGATCGATGATACTATTTAAAATAACGATTGTGTATAATGAATTTTGTCTAAAAGTTACTTTTTACTTCCTTTTCTTTATCGATAGCGAGTACTACCTGTTTCAGAATTATTGTGTTGTCAAATTTCACAAATGCGCAAATTTGTAATAACAAGCCGTATGTAAAATAGGATACTTCTTTCGATCTTTAGCGATACTAGAACTTTTTTGAGTCAAGAATCACTTCAAATTTTAACATATAAATACAATGAAGTATTATAGCATTGTTGCAACACATATTTATCACAATACCTGTTGCAAATAGTATGTCATTGTCGTATTCGTTTTGCACAATGACAATATAAAATTAGCATATCATGGGTGGACCAGTTTCAGTGAGCATAAGCATTCGATTGTAAATCATATCAATATTTATACACAGACAGTTGTTATTCAAATAGCTATCTTTGTATTAGTATTTCTAGGCTACAAATGAACACTAAACTGTCCACTATCAGACATTGAAATAAGTCGAGAACGGTCGTTCTGGTTACCACATGTAAGAAAAGTTGTGAACAGTGTTTCGTTCTCGACAAAAAATTCAATGTAGTTTCGTTACCGAACTTAAATCATTCTGGACTTTCGCATTTCGTTTTCTCGTACAAAACTGCACCGATGTTTGTGTGCACTTGTACAATTGCAATTTACTTCCGGATTTCATTTCTCGTACAATGTGGTAACCTATAGGTTACCAGGCTATATTTGTGGTAACCTATAAATAGGTTACCAGACACAGTGCTTATTTCAATGCCTGGCTATGTAGCAAAGATCCTGCACATGCGTCAAAAACTGTAGCATGCTTCAGCAGTAAATAGTGTTAACTATTTCCAGGGGTTTACCTGACTTTGATAAAATGGGGGTCCCTGGGACTCACCTGATTATAAACTGGGGGTCCCAACCTGAAAATCAAGAGTCCCACACAGAATTTTTTTTGTCTTAAACACAATCAGAAAATTACGCAAATAGAATATTGAAAAACACCAGGTAAAGACCGTCCGAAATTTCCGGATTGTTTGGAATGTCAAAATCTGAAAATGACGGAGCTAGTATATTCAAGCGGAGCAGAAAGTAACACGACGGTTTCAAGATATTAAAGCTATTTATAGATCAGGCGTAATGTGGTTCTAAAGTACCAGCATTTCGAAAACGTTATATTTGCGTGCGTATGTGACAAACTAATTAAAGCATTTCGTAGTATGGTTTTTAATCGAAGCCATGACAGCTACAAAATCTATTGTTCAGTGAGTTATTATGTGTGTCATTTCCATTTTACCTGACAAGAGCCTTCTATACTATTTACTACTAACCGAGTTTTGAATACAATTTTCATAAAACAACAGAAAACAACTTAGAGACAAATTACTTGCAAACTTGTATAGAAAAATATGTCTACGAAGGGAAATAGTGTTTCTGCTGTAAGAAGTCGGCAATAATCCAGTCGACCGAAGTGCGGTTTTTAGCCTATATTCACAATTAATAAATGTACTAATAATAGAACAATTGAAATGGCAGAATATTACTTATTTTCATCTTATTTATTTAAAAAATAAACAATAACAACATTAAAACATTAACTACCCTACTTTTATTCTTTTGCTGATAAAATATCCTTTAAATTGAGAAACAAATTGTAATTTAATGTCATTTTGTAAAAGACACTATCAGGGTGACTGTTATGCCATGGTACGATATGACTTTCAGTTAGGCCTATGGTACGAAATGACTATGGTACGAAATGACCAGGGTACGAAATGACTTTTTGCAATGGTACGAAATGACCAAATTAGGTACGAAATGACTATGGTACGAAATGATTAGCAACCTGGACAACAAACGACAAAACCACCGAAACGTTGAAAGTAAGTCCTGGCGAATTCGCCCGGGGCGACTTCGCCAGGGCGAGATCGCCACAGGGCGTGATTGCCAGGCTCTGGTTTTCCACCGAAACTGGGCCACGGACGATACTAAATCATGTAAATGCTCCAGAGTCCAACACTCATCCTACAGTGACCAGTCAGATAAATTTAGTAAAACATTTAGTAAAACATTTTACGGCTCCCAGTCTGTTTCTGATTGACGACATTAGTACTGGTTGATAGCTTTTAGAAAGCGGTAATTGTTTTTATCACATCACTAGAATCACAAATCGACGACAACAGCAAATTGCGTAAATTGTTTACATTCATTGGATAATTGGAACTTCAACTTGGTGAAGAAGAGTGTAGTGGGACGGACTATAGGTATCTTACCAGTACAATCACACAGCGTAAAATAACAAAACAATCAGTCCCAATCATTCTAAAAATATCTGTAAATAAATAAATAAGTAATAATTACGCGTTGGTTAATCAGTGAGTTTTAGGAATCCAGTCACATGACGCTGTGTTGTTCCATCAAAATATTGGACTACATACGGGAGGTAACTCTAATCAGTTCACGTAATCCTATTTCAGGTTGCTTGACAGCAAATTAATTCTTATTGACGATAAAGTTAAAAGTTTAAATTAAATAATATCCATGCGCCGGAAGATGTCAGCAATTTGAAACTGCATTGCCGATGGATGATTTCGTTTGATATTGTAAGAAAGGCGCGCAATATTCCCCACACTTCTAAACTCTTAAAATTTTGCATTTCCAGTCGACATATCGGGGGGATGATATCCCACCCTAGGCTAGCTGCTGGCTACGATAGGCCATTGATCGCCCAATGTGAAAGGTCTTTTGGGCTCTCTACATTGTTCCATTAGTAGCAAGGAATCCTTTATATGCACTATCCCACAGACAGGATAGCACATACCACGATCTTTGGTATACCAGTTGTGGTGCACTACTTAGAATGACCAATGGGCCCACCAACTGGGATCGACCCTAGACCGACAGCGCATCAAGCCAGCGCTTGATTTCTAGTCAGTTCGTAACACATGAGCCTGGTCATTTCGTAACAATGCAAAAAGTCATTTCTAACCCTAGTTATTTCGTACCTTGGTCATTTCGTACCATAACAAATGTGTAAATTACAGACGTGATGTCACCCCGGTAGTGTATTTTACAAAATAACATTACATTTCAAACCTCTATATGATGCAAACATCACCAACAACTGACTTTTTCTTTTCTTTTTAGACTTTATAAATTATTTAATTTTGTGAATGAACAATTGTGAAATCCACGTTTGAAAACACGATGATGTTTTGGTCATTGTTGGTGTGTGTGTGTGTGTGTGTGTGTGTGTGTGTGTGTGTGTGTGTGTGTGTGTGTGTGTGTGTGTTTGTGACTACTTGCCAATTATAACTGTTAAAAAAAATGAAACAAGTCAACAATTTGAACGGAGAAGCCTATTAAATAACAAACATTTTTTTTGGTCCGTTATGTTGGTTCGTTGTTTTTGACAGTCTAATATTTCTTGTGAATTAAATAAAAGCTTGGAAGACCAGGCCTTTCATTTAGTATCTGCATTTTGTATTCATGCTATATTTGATTGAGAAGGGCAATTGCCCCCCCAAAACTCTCACCAAAAATATTAAAGTTTTTTTTTCATTATTGTTTAACGTGCACATTCAGAGCAAGCTGTTATAGCGCACGCCTGTCTTGGGCACACATCTCAGCTATCTGAGGACAGAATAGAAATTAGTGGGTTAGTTGTTATTGAAAGAGAAAAGAGGGTGTAGCGGCCATACACCTACCCAGTGAGTCCTTAAAAACTCGCTCTGAGTGGGAGCCGGTACCGGGCTGCGAACCCAGTACCTACCAGCCTATTTTCCGGCGCTTTAACCGCTAGGCCACCGAGGCCGGTTATTAAAGGTGCCCTTTTTGCATACTAAATGTCACTTTTCGTACCAATTTGTAGACAAGCTCTACATTGCAGTGTCCCCAGTCAAATGTTTTAGGTCTACTGCCCTCAAATTATGTTAGTCTACTGCGTGTACCGTCCATTGCTTGACTATAATATAATACCCCCCCCCCCCCCCCCCGC
>JAECMU010087628.1:413-13413 GCA_016106625.1 Dracogyra subfuscus
CACACACACACACACACACTACTCAAAAGAAGTTAAGGGTAAAAAATATGTGGGCAAATAAAAATAAGCTAATATGCTAAAATTGTGACGACTAATGACATATATATTTGATGTCTCAAGAACAGAAAACACACAACAAAAAACCTTTGCTTGGAAACTACATTACTACTCAGATGGAGCAAGTCATGCACTCCCAAAAATTATGTTCACACATGTAGTAGAAGCGTCAGTAACTGGTGTAGCCACCATGAGCATTCACACATTATTGACAACGTTGTTGCAACGCCGTTATCACCAGAAAATGATCTTCAAGTCCTGTTGTTGATCGTGGTCTTCCAGAACGGGAGCGATTCTGAATAGAATTAGTCGTCCTGAACCTGCCAGAGTCTACCGATAACGCGTTAGCTTACATTTAGACGGCGAGCCACATATCAATAATGTCAATAATGTATCTGCCCTTTGCCCACGGTCTCACCGGATATGACGTCTGCACCAATCAAGGCGAGCCCTTCTGTGACGGGAAAGTAGCTGTGATCGGATTACAGGACGCCGACATCTCGTCTTCTCGTGTTAATGTTGATGGTAGTCTTCCAGGACGGGAGCGATTCTGAATAGAATTAGTCATCCTGGACCTCTGCTAGAGTCTACCAACAACGCTTTGGCTTACATGTAAACGGTGAGCCACAGGTATTTGAGTGTGTCCATCGTGTAGTTAGCCAATGGCCCTTCCCCTGTCTTGCAAACTGAATTGTCGTCGAACCATCTTAAAATTTAAAGTGAAGATGAAAGGAAAATGCTCATCCCTTTTATTGCTAAAATGGCTATGCATTGAGTTACACTCATGCTAAGCACGTGCGAATGGTGCACGATGTGTCACAGTCGATGTATCGAGGCAGGTTCTCTCTCTCTCTCTCTCTCTCTCTCTCTCTCTCTCTCTCTCTCTCTCTCTCTCTCTTCTCTCGTTTTCTATAATGTAGATATATCAGACGTTTTCTATACTGTAGGTATATCAGACGTTTTCTATACTGTAGGTATATCAGACGTGCTCGGATGACAAAAGATGCTTCTGGTCCTCTAGAGACTCCAACAGAAAAGACGATGGAAAACACCCAAACAGTGGACGCAATTGACGTAGAAGATATTTACGAGGAACCGATTCCAACGAATGACGTTTATCTTTCACCACAAAGCACTTATTCCAGTGATGATGTGATCGACTTGACTACTGCACGGGACAACTATGATAGGTTGGGACAAAGCCAAACACAAACAATGTCCCAACAGAGAGAAGATGATGGCAAAGATGATGGACAATATGTTTATCCAATGTGTGATAGCCGAATTCAAAAAGAAGAAAATATTGATATATACGTAATAATGTCCTGATGACACGTTTGTAATCAGCAGTTCACATATGAATTCCACTACGACATGCACACGAACCCACACGCACACACACACACACGCGCACACTAACACACGTGCACACTAAGACACACGCGAACACACACAAACACACACACACATACATAGATATATATAGGGAGATAAAACGGGATTTTACCATCAGTTCGTTCTATGCAGTTGTTTGTTATATGCAGTTCGTTGTAAATATACTTTATTCTGTGTGGGTGTCTGTATAAATAATATTATTATCATTTTAACAACAAATTCGAAACTGTTTAAATTAATTTTGTTTATTTGCAAATACCATACTGACTAATGCAAGAACGTATTTGCATTGCTTAGACAGACAAGACCCTTTGGAATTACCGTTATATGGTAAATGTGTCAAACATATGGCCAAGGACCACACATATGAGAAAGGAAACCAGCTGCCACCACATAAGCTAAGTCCAACTAATTAGTGCGACTGCAGCTATAATATAGTGTTTGGTATCAGTTAAACACACACAACATTATAATGGTTGTCTTTTGTGCCGTATGCAGTCTTACCAGCTATACAATGTATATATTGAACGTGAAATATCACAACATTGATAATTGTGTTATAATTTAAGTATGCATCCTCTACTCAGGTGTTACATAGCTTTATTATATAACATGTAGTGAACTAACTTAAAATATCGGTGAAATAAAAGTGTCACTCAGTGAAAATGGCACTTTAAAACGTGTTATCGTCACTGTAGAAAGTGTTATCTTCACTGTAAGAACGCCGGAACTATCCCCCACCCCATCCACCCTTTAAACAGAGTTACCTGCCTTTTAATGTTGGTGTTGACTTCAGCTTAAAGAAAAATGGATGAAACAGTAGTACAAGAGGGAACATTTTCAGATTTAGGAGACCTTTTGAACATAGTTAACTCTTGAGTTATTACAAAATTCCCAACCAGTACTAAATAAATACTAAGTACTTTTATTTTAAAGCTTTTAACATTAATTTTCATACATGGGAATTACATATACTGGACAAAAAAAAGAAACTTCCGATGTGTACATATAGTATTTTTTGTGTTAAAGAATTCATTGTGTAATGAAAGTATATAGGTAGTATTAGCCTTGAGCTGTATTATCAGGATTCATGAATTTTATCGATTATTTTTGCACTGTTAATCGTCGACAACGTGAAATTTAATTTTCACGTGCATGCATGGTTCGACATGTCCCGCGTATTATTCAGTCAATTTGTTTTACTTGTCTTACTGACATTGTTGTCAGGTGAACGAAAACGCTTAAAAATGTGTTTTTTTTAAATAACGTTTTTTACATACGAAATATTCGCCTAAAATTTCGAACGACAGAAGCACCAACGACTTGCCACGATGTGGACGTCCGCGTGTTACACTGCGTGGCCAAGACCGCTATATTATGAACACGCATTTGCGCAATCGATTTCAAACTGTCACTGCTACTGCAGCTAACACACCTGGCCTTCATGATAACCGAATCAGTGGGCAAACTGTTCGTAATCGTCTGCGGGAGAAAGGTTTACATGCACGACGTCCTTAAGTCGGATGTGTTTTAACGCATCGTCATCGTCTAAATATTCTTAATTGGGCACGAGTTCACACTCGTTGGATACGACGACGCTGGAATACCGTCCTTTTTTCGAATGAATCCAAATTTTCTTTACAGCGTGGTGATGGTAGGGTGCGCGTCTACCGTAGCAGAAATGAACGCTATGCTGACTGTTGTGTTCTTGAACGAGATCATGTTGGGGGTGGGGATTCTGTCATGGTTTGGACAGCCATTGCCCATGGCTATCGTTCGGCACTATTCGTCACTGATGACAATTTAAATGCTCAACGTTACCGCGATGACATTCACACTCATCACATCATTCCTCTGTTCCATAACAACACATCTCGATTTTTCAGCATGATAACGCCACATCTCATACAGCTAGAGGCACTGTACTTTTCCTTAGGACAAATAACATTGATTTCATTGATGACTGGTGCGCTAAAAGTCCTGATCTCAACCCAATCGAGCATGTCTGGGAGAGTCTGGACAGACGATTGAGGCGTCGTCCCAACCCACCCGCTAACGTCAACGAACTTCGTCAAGCGCTCATTCAGGAATGGAACACTATTCCACAAGCAAAAATCAACACTTTAGTCAATTATATGCGCCTGCGATGCACTGCAGTGGTCAGTTCAAGATGTGGTCATACCCGTTATTAAGTGGGTGGGGTTTTTTGGGGTTTTTTTTAAACTCCTACCACACTTGTTCAAAAATTTCTTCCAGTTTCTGTTAACCTATGGCCATGATTTTTTACATCATGGAACACTCATTAAACGCATATATAACAATTATTCCCTCGGTTTGTTTTCATCAAGTTATGTGCAAGCAAAGTTAGCGAAAGTTTCTTATTTTGTTCAGTATATATTGCAGAGTAATCATATTTGACAACAAACTAAAAACAAAACAATGAAATATCCTTTATTTACTACTTTGCGGAAACCCAAAACTGGGGGGGGGGGGGGAGGGGGGACGGTTAAAGAGTGTGTATTTTATGCCAATAGGTTATAAAATGATAATTTAATTATGAAGTGTAAAAAATTGAATCTTGGTTGTGGTCGGCTTGCTCGCTTGTGTGTTTCTGTTTTTAAATTGTGCAAACAAAAGGTATATTTTAATGCAATCCTTTGTATACTTTTTAACATAAAAATTGTTTTTTGTCTGTTTCTCTTGTTTGCTTTTTTCCATTCTTAAATTGTGTAAACAATCTTATATAGACCGTTTAGCATTAAAAAAAATGAATATCGGTAGTTGTCTATCTGTCTGCTTATTTGTTTAATTTTTTGTTTAAATTTGTTTTCAATACAATCCTTTATAGACCTTTTTAACATAATACATTGAATATTGGTTGTTGTCTGTTTCTTTGTTTGGTTCCATTCTAAACTTGTGCAAACAAAAATGGTATTTTAATACAATCCATTATAGACAGTTTGATATAATAAACTGAATTTGTGTTGCCGTTCGTTTGTTTCCATTGTTAAATTTTCTTTAATAGTTGTTGTTTGTTGTTGTAGTTTGATACTGGATTTTTCAACTTGTATTCTTTTCGAGAGGTTGTGTTTTGGATGTTTGTTTGTTTGTTTGGGGGGTTTGGGGTTGTTTTTTGTTTGGGGTGGGGGGGGGGGGGTTGGGGGGGTATTTTGGGGTTTATTAGGGGGTTGCAATTACATACATACCTATATAATATGCTTATGTGCATTGTAAGATGTCAGAAACTGGAGTGGGTGTTGGCGATGCATCATCTTCAGATTTGGGGTGGACAGTCCCTTGCTACCCACCCCCTTTGTTCCGTATCACTGACACATGGGCTGGTATCAGTTTGAACGCTACTAGGAGCATTTGTGAGTGCGCATTTTCTACATTACATAGATACATTCTTTGGAAGGTGAATACTACATGTGGTCCAGTGGAGTTGTCTCCCTCTATACCACGAATGAACTCGAGAGTCAACAATATCAATGATTGTTCAAATATAATGTCCTGTATATACACCAACACAGTGGGCTAGTGGTTAGTGAGAGAACAATTCACCCTATTAACTTTATATCTTCCTACTGATCCGTTAAAACTCGCTCTGCGGGAGAAACGGCTGTCGGGAATCGAACCGAATGCCTAGCAGCCGTAAATATCACGCCTACATACTAATATCAGTAGAGTCACTTGGCAACAATATAGGCCCCTACACTGAACGCTTGACGTATTATAAAGACATGCATCCACGATACTCAGAAGAAACGATAGGGATTTCACGCCCAGGCCCTCCCCCTCCACACGCATACTTCCCCTCCCCCTCTACACGCATACTTCCCCTCCCAGTATATAAAAAACCCACACACACCCTAAATAAAATAAACGACCAACAACCATGTATATCATGTGTCTATCCTCGTGGTAAATAGCTTTAGATAGCAATGTTCAACTTGATACACAATACGTTGGGGTGTTCTACATTTTATCCTATGACTTGCCCATAATATCCATGTCATAAACCCGTGTGACAATGTTGGTGTATTAACCCGGTTAATAATGGTATGCGAAGATGAAAGCTCTCTAGGTAATGTGTTGCTGTGGATGGGTCATTCATTTGCTTTCAAGTCAACAAAAGCCTCGAAAAAACCCGATTAACATAGACTTGTGACGGATCCTCTGTTTATCTTTACGTAAATACATCAGGCCAATTTATAAAATAACCCACAAGAAATTGCAACAGAACTTATTTCTTCGTCGTTCATCTTAGAAAGGCCCACAGAGAAACATAAAACGTCCTCTTAAATCTAAGCAATGGAACAGTGCCTAATTTGCATAAATTCAATATGACCGCCACGATGTTAGTCATTACGCAAATTTATCAAGCAATACATGTCCCCTATTGGGCCTAACACATTTTCGTATCGCCTAACTTCAAGACTCATAAATGGGTAAATCGTCATGAATTTCAAACCTGTTCCTGAACAGTACTTGATAAAACTATACACGCAATGTCAGTTCAATATCCTGAGTTATAGGGCCATGGCTGTCAAAATTGGTAAATTGTCATGAATGAATATGTTGTTTATTTAACAATATTTGACTAACGGGTGTTCAATTGTCATTGAATGTGCCAAATATCGATATAATAATGAATAACTGTTACACAATTTTATATTCAGTGGCGTTATTTTATTTATTTATTTTTAAAACAAATTGGGATGGGGGGGGGGGGGGTCCCTTAGCTTTTGGCGTCGCATTATTTTACTTACAAATTTGAATGTGCTGCTATTTTAACACGATTTAACCTCGTTGTCTACATATTTGAACGTTTCTCTGAATGTGGCTAATATCCATATAGCAATTGGGGTGGAATATCAAAGTTACAGCCCCGATATTTTAAAAATAGTTTTATGGGGTTAATTTTGTGTTTGAAAACATAAAACTAATTGCATTACATGTATACTTAATATATACATGTATATGATAATATATATGTAATCACGACAACGATATATTTATGAATATTTAAAAGAGAAAAGAAAGTAAGGTTTAATAGCATGGCAATGATATAATGCAATTTTAAGGCAGTTGAAACAGATCATTTTGTAGCGCAGACAGACACATGTATCTATGTATTTTGTTTAATGCAGACAGGTTAAATAATGTACAGGTATTTATCGAATGCACAAGTGACATACATTTTCTCTCCATGTTTCCTGTTGTTTCTGTCTGTACTTCGTTCGAGACAGTCAAGGGAGGATTTAGGTCACAGACCGATATTGTCCCAATGTTTGTATGGTGAATCAAACCCTAAATGTTGAGGCTGGGGTGGGGGATCCATTCTACTGGACTTACATTAGTACACATGATTTAAATGTTGCACTGTGTTCTATTAGTGATTCTACCATGACTTTGGAAAATACTCGAGCGAAGGACCACATACTTGACAAGTGCTTACATCTAGTAGATTTTCAAGCATTAACTCATGGACATAGGTATGTGAAATGTTCATCACTGACACAAACAGACCTGTTTGGTTTCGTGTCTAATCGTATGTGCTAGTTTAATATTTTCTCCATTTCACTGGCTTGTGGTCAGCATTTTGATGAATTAGCCATGTCATGTAGTCAGTGATGAATATTGCCATTGTTTGTGTGTTGTCCTATATAGTTTGTACACATGTCCTCTATGCTGTTTGCTCTATTTCAACCCATAAAATGATGACACGTAACAGTTAAGACTATATCTCACGAAGATAAATTGTCACGTTTCATTTTGCGACTATTGCATTTTTTTAAACATCTGTGCAACTGATGCACTAACGTCGCATGCAACGTCTTAGTCGCATGACAGTCTCACATCAGTCGCACTAATGTTGCACTAACATCTCACTAATTTTGCAACCAAAATGCGAACGTTTGGCGCATATTTGGCGAATATTGCAAGCTACCTATACATCCCCCTGTTGAAAACCATTGAAACATCACAGTATAAGACATCCAAGAAGAGCTTTAGAAGAGCTATTAGACCTCTAAAAATATGGACCTTGAACCTATGGAAGTTGATCTACAGACTACAGTTGCTGCTGAAGAGGAATGTTACCTGCTTGCAGCTGTTGCTCTTGTCATTCAACAAGAAGAGAGTAAGAAGGAGTAAGAAAAGAAGAAGAGAAGACCCAATATAATCTGGATGCACAAGTGGTTGCAGGACAGGCCAAAGTATGGATGGTACGAGAAGTTGTTAGGTTACCTTGAAAAAGGTAAATTCACCAGGTACAATAACTTTCTTAGAATGGATCCAAACCTTTTCCATGAGTTGGTGGTGAGACTCAGTCCAAGGATACAGAAGCAAGATACAAACATGAGAAGATGCTTGGAACCTGGGCTCAAGGTTGCCAATACTTTGAGATATCTGGCCACTGATGACTCATACATGTCCATGGCCTATGGTTTCTGGGTTGCTCCTAACACCATTTGCAGTGTAGTGCCTGAAGTATGTCAAGCTATCTACGATGAGTTCCATGAAGAGTTGATCAAGTGTCCCAGTAGCCCTGATGAGTGGAGAGAAGTGACCAAGGGATTTGCTGATCGATGGAACTTCCACAACTGTTTTGGGGCGATTGATGGCAAGCATGTGAAGATCAAAGTAACTGCCAATAGTGGGAGTCTCTATTACAATTACAAGGGAACGTTCTCTATTGTTCTGATGGCAGTGGTTGATTCCCAGTACAAGTTTCTCTACATAGATGTTGGTGCCAATGAAAGCTGTTCTGATGGGGGAGTATTCAAGGTAACTAGTCTGTACAGTGCCGTGACGCGAACATGTTGTGACATGTACGTGCGTATACGTGCAACATATGCACGTTGTAAGTGACTATGTCTAACGTCAAGACATGAAAGCCAAAGCTACGCCACACAGTCGCAAAATATTAGCACTAACTTCGTACTAACGTATCACTCGTGTCGTGAAAAACCAGAGGCCATCTGGCCATGCGACGTTAGTGCTACATTAGTGCTACATTAGTGAGAATATCTTACTAACACTTTGCTAACATTTGGAGTTCAAATGTCGCAAAACACTCGCTGAAATTTTTGAACATGTTCAAAATTGCTGGCGATGTTTTGGCGATGTCTGCGAATTCACGCAACAGTTTTGCTACTGTTTTACTAATATTTGGCGAATTGGCGAATTTCAGTCGCATACCATAAGCAAGTGAAATTTGTCTTCGTGAGATACCAGCTTTACTCACTAATCCTTGGCATGCTTTTGTTGTTGGGTTTTTTTTTTCTTTATTATTATTTTGTTGTTGTTG
The DNA here is from genome assembly GCA_016106625.1 of Dracogyra subfuscus. Classification (NCBI taxonomy): domain Eukaryota; kingdom Metazoa; phylum Mollusca; class Gastropoda; order Neomphalida; family Peltospiridae; genus Dracogyra; species Dracogyra subfuscus. The sequence continues at coordinate 9,178 of JAECMU010087628.1, forward strand.
GGTTTTGGTTATTTTTTGGGGGGTGGGGGTAGCAGAAGACTTCATAAGTAAAATGTAGTGTGCTGTACTGTCGATGGCTACAGGTGTCCCAGTTAAGCCGACCAGGTCACATATCTCTCACCTTTGGTATATACTTCATAACAACTGTGAAACTAGAGTATTTACTTATTGTCAATGGATAAAAGTGTTAGCACAAATAACAAATGTCACATATTACGAACAATCACACCAACAGCCGATTTTACTTAGTTTTTGTTTTTTGGCGGTACACCACCAACTTAGACACGGTACTCTCGTATATGGTACCATGCGACATGCAGTCGTTGAACCTGATATAGTGTTAACAAGCATATTTCTGGACGAGAGATGCCTCCAAACTACCACGTTACAGGCTAATCAGATCAATGGTTACACAGATGAGTCTCGAGCGAACGACCATATATTTGACAGGTGCTTATATCCTGTATATGTTCAAACACATTTGTCATGGTCCTTGCGCGTGCTGTAATCTCACCGTGGTGCAGGGTGTAACATTCTCTTTGAGAATGGCCAACAGAGCACAAATTGTAATTTAAAGTAAAAGTCGGCATCTGTCTGTGATATTTGTATTTTTGTACAGTTCTTTATACTGTTTTTATTTAAATTTCGATTGTTTTCTATTGATGTTGATCATCACCCTATTTGCTTGCATTACCATAGTTTGACACCCAACAGTCGATGTATTTATCATGCTGGAGTGATGTTAAACATTTATTCATTCTTCTGTCATGGACACATACATTTGAAATGTTCATCACTGAGACAAACAGACCTGCTTGGTATCGGGTCTAATCGTATGTGCTAGTTTAACATGTTCCCAATTCCACTGGCTTGTGATCAGTATGTTGATGAATGAGTCAAGTGATAAAGTCAGTGATGTATATTGGAGTAGTTATTTTGTTGTCCTATATATTGTATACATATTGTCTGTATGCCATATGCTCTATTTCAACCATGGCACGATGGCACCTAACAATTACACATTAATCCTGGGAGTGTGTGGTGTGGTGGGTTTTTATCTTTTTTCTTTTTGTTCTGGGTTTTTTTTTTTTTTTTTTTTTTTTTTTTGGGGGGGGNNNNGTTATTCAAAGACTTCGTAAGTAAAATGAAGTTTTGTGTGGTAGACTGTTGGTTACTATAGGTGACACATTTAAGCCGACCGGGTCACACATTTTCCACTATATAACATTTCTTCATCCACCACCGTTTAATAGATAATTACCATCAGTTAATGTCTACATAGCTTCGAGGATTTTTTCTAACTATAGTGACATTCTAAATTATTTGTCACATATTGTCACATATGACACATTAAGTAGACGGCCTAATAAGCTGGATAAATACATACCAGCAGAGGTTCTACATTTTGTTTTAATTCATCTATCTTCGGAGCTGGGGGGTTATTATAGTGGATTTCAAAACAATCAGTGATGGAATAAACACAAACAAATGAAACTGTTGATTGTAATACTGATAAGTAACCAACATCACATATTATCAGTTTATGTGACAGTTTACGCAAATGAGTGGTTGGTTAAGAATACCTTTTTAGTTTGTCTAAAACATCCACTCCATCCACAAATTAGTGACAAAACAACAACAAATCAAACATGCATGCATGCAATTTGAACCAACTTTATGTATGAACATTGTCACTTAATCATTTGATTTCCACAGTAGATGTGAAACAAAAATACAAAAGAAAACAATAAAGGTATGATAATAATCGTGTTCATTGATATACAAAATGGTTGTATGATAAGGACACCTGATCCATTACAACAATATGGCGGCTAAACGGGCATTCCTAAGTTTGCTGCATTCTAAGATGTTTCTGATTAATAAAATATTTCTACGGTTAACGTTTTATATTAAATATATTTTCTTCTAAGGATATACTTAACTTGAAGAAAGATACTTTGTGCCAGCCTAGTGTAATATTTCAAATACGATGCATCACAATCGTAGAAACACTGCTTAGTCATATGCCAAAACTCAACATTATTAACTCATATTCTCATGATTTAGTAATTGCAGCACTATCCACTAGAGAATAAATGTTAGCATACAAGACATGTACAATATACTGATTGCCATATGACGATTTGTTTCTTTCTAAGTGTGGTGGTTATAATGCACCTTCCTCACATTCCAGTCAGAACACTACCTAAGATTCCAACATGTGTTGTGACGTTTACGTTTACGTTTTGAAGTCTTTGTATCTGATTGGTACTTTAATATGTTTACCTACAACATCTTTTATTATAGACGAAGTAATATTCAAATAGCGATTCCATCTAGTTAAAGACAAACAACAATAAGACAAAATATTAATAGCTCTAAACATAACATAAATTTATAATATACAAATTTAATAATAATTTTTAATTTCGTAAATTTATTGTTCCATGTGTCAAGGCTTGACATTTATGGGAGAAGACAATATTTAAAACAATTTCTTAATGTTTCCCTTGTTCGACCCTACCACTGAACACGCGTGCGTCGTGGTAAGAATATAATATTTTAACTGGTTAATAAAGGTCTGTATAAATAAAACTAATGAACATACATTAACTAGTTAGTATAGCCCATGATATACTGGTAATAATAAGCACAAAGTCAACAGTAAATGAAAAGTGTCACGAATCATTTAAATAAGAACTTGAAACAGTTCAGTTATTATTGTACTGATAAATGATAAATGAATTGTTGTTAATATGATCAGTTAAATAAACACAGACATATGTCAGTATAGTAACCTGAGAGTTAGTAAGTACGGACTAGTCAAAAATAAATTCCTGTATTGTAACTTGTTCCTGTATTGTGCAATAATATGCACAAATCACTATTCACTAAAATGTTAGTAATGTGAAACATAATAAAACATGCAATTATTATTTTTAAACCCACAAAATACTGAAACTGAAAAAAAATCCCCCAAACAAAAACAAAATACCAAAACAAACAAAGAAAACAACCACCGGTTGTTAGTAACACAACTGTTAAATTGTGGGGTAAACCAGATAGTAGTCGCTAAACAGTCAACAGTAAGTCAAGTGATCACAGTGTAAAATATATAAACCAGGACGACACCATCAACTCCTGTCCACATCACTCAAAGGTTGGAGTAAATTTCCAGACTCCTCAGGTATTCTTTGAGAACTTCATAGCAATACTTATATTGTTCCTGTAAAATATGAAATATTTCTAGTGAAAAAAAGAAGATTAAAGTTTAAGAACTCATTGAATTTTAATGAAGAGATAATTGTGACAAGCTCCAGTAAATCTGAACAAACAAAAAGTAGTAGTAATACATTTTAAAATCTTAAAGCAGATATCATTTTATCTGGTAAAATGTAAGAAATTGTATTTTAGGGCATCTAGGTTTTTTTTAAATTTTAGGTGGAGTATACTTCCAAAACCCTTCAGAAATGTTCCGTTGCCACCCCCTCCCCCCAAACTCTCCCAATATCTACCATGACCCTACTGTGATACCGGAGCTGTGTTTAGACTGACTTAAGCGATTTACCTTAAATGGAATGATCACATCGGGAACCATTCAACTTGTTTGAACTTTACCGTTGATCGCTGTCACCGAACGCAGTGGTTTTGGTGTAGGGACTGATTTTCATTTAACAGAACAGAACAGAACAGAACAGAACTTTATTACGCTCAGGCCGTTACACAACGGCAGATGAGGTACATGTTACATAAACATTTGTGGTGACAAGATAGGGGTTTACAGGAGATATCAGGTAAATACATTTAAGTAATGTAATGTCACATTTGGTGATTATTATTACAAGAAGAAAAATAAGAAAATTTATAATAATAGTAATAAAAATGTGCATGATAAAAAACATGCACAAGCTTAAATAATGTGGTGACACATTTGGTGATAATCATTACAGGCACATACAATAATAAATCCATACAAGATAACATTCACACGCATGCACACACATGTATATGTATGTAAACCTGGGTAGTGATGGTTATTTTATAGGTTGTGGAGTCCGGGGTTCTTTTATGGTTTACTGCATTTATCGGTGATTTCTTTTATTAATTTACACAATTTCTTAAGAACACTGATTTTGTTGTTAGTCATTAGTCGTTTAAATTTCAGCATACTGAGTTTATTATAATAATACGGCTTTAATAAATTTTGACGGGTGTTAATAAAGAAAGGACATGTGA